>APFE031643898.1:0-14238 GCA_000404065.3 Pinus taeda | reverse complement strand
AAACCCATTCACTGTCAGATATGGGGTAAATAAATCCTGCATTAAGCAATTTTTGAAGTTCTTCCTTAACAATTTCTCGTAAATTAGGGTTCATTCGTCTTTTGGGTTGACAAACAGGTCGACATCCTTCTTTAATGTAAATTCGATGAGTACATAATTCAGAAGAAATACCTTTCATATCCGTGTAATCCCATGCAAATGCCTCCTTATATTCAACATCTGTTAAGTCAGGATTTATGTTTAATGTCTTGCCAGGTTCAATTTCAACTGTTATTCTTTTAGATGAGATTGTGGTTAAAGTCTGAGATGAATCTTCAGATTCAATCTTTTCTTGCACATCAGTTTCAAAAATTGCAGTTAATTGATTGTGTGTTTCAGCAATGACAGAAGAAGGTTCACAAATAAAATTATTAATTATCTCATCCTCTGTATTGTCTTTAAGAGTTAAAGCTTGTCCAATAGTTAGAATGGGCTGAACAACATTATCATCATAATCCATCCATATAGAATCTTCATTATTAACTACTGGTGTAGCATGGGGGTAAAGAGTAAGCTGTTTTGTTTCATAACCATTAGAAATCGTCATTGAACCAGATCTGCAGCTGATAAAAGCATCAGCTGTGGCCAGCCATGGCCTTCCTAGAATTAAGGGGTGTCCCCCCAGCTTTGTTTTCGTCTGCAATACAACGAAGTCAGCTGGGTATTTCCAGGATTCAACTGAAATAAGTAGATCCTCAACAACTCCTTCAGGTTTAATAGTAGAACGGTCAGCCAACTCTAAAATGGTGGGTGTATCTCTGATTGTGTTATTCAGCTGTAACAATTGTGAAGTTTCAAGAGTCATTATATTAATTGCAGCACCTAAATCTACCAGAACTCGGGGAATCATTGTTTTACCAATCTGAACTGTGACAGTAGGATGACCGGGATCACCATATTTCACAGGAGGGGCTTTTCCGGACATTAATGCAGACAAGTCTCCCATCACATGTACTATAAGGGGGTCCTTGGTTTTCCTACCAGGTTTCTTAACACAAATATCCCTTAATGTTCTGGCATAAATTGGTACATCTTTTAATGCTTGTAAAAGTGGAATTTTAATATACAAATTTTGCAATTCCCCTAGAAAATTAAAAGCAGGTGTTTCAGCTGTTCTGGTTAAAACCAAACGCTCGGGGAATGGTGGTTCTGTTATTTCAATATTCTTGTTAGGAGGTGGTTGTGCTTCTTTATGTTTCTCAGTTTTGTTTTTATCCGAATCAGAAGGAGTTATGTCATCAATAATAGGCTCTACTATTTTTCCAGATCTCAAATGAATATCATTACATTGGATAGTAGGAAATATAGACTGATTCTGAATATCAATGACTTGCACAACTTTATTATTGGGGTTAGGATTTGGTTGCACAGGTAGCTGGCGTCTCATTTGGTTATTTGGCGGGGCATTTGATGGCAGAGGGAGTGGTTGTTGGAATTGAGGCAATTGATTTGGATACGGGAGTGGTTGACTTCTCCAATTTGAATTCCAAGGGTTGAAAGAAGATGGCTGTTGTGGAGGCCAAGGAGTCCACATTGAAGGATCGACAAAGGGAGGGTTTTGCATTTGCTGCATGGGTGGGAAATTCATTTGATTGAAGGGTGGGTATTGCATTTGGTTGAAGGGAGGGTAATTTGTTTGGCCAAAAGCAAAATAATTGTTCCAATGATTAAATGGCATACTAGAGTTCATACCTTGTCCTTTTGGTTGCCATTGTCTTCTTTGAGTTAGCAGGTAAACTGCTTCAGCTTCTTCCTCCGTTGGCTGCAATGCTACTTTTATTCCTGGCAGAGATGGACATTGTTGTGTCTCGTGATCTTTCTCACAAATGGTACAGATCGGTATTTTATCCATTGGGCATTCCCTTAGTGGATATTTGTCTCTGCACTTCGGGCAAAAGACAGCTAGAGTTTCTTCTGCTTTGGCCTGCTTCTTCTTAACCTGCAAAGTGTCAATTTGTGAAGCAAAAGAGCTTAACATCTCAGTTTTAAATTCTTCAAGTAAATTACCTATTTCGGCTCTTATTGCTCCTCCATTGGTTGATTTCTGCACTCTTGAATAGGTGGAATCTCTTGTTCTGTTTCTTGCAGCTCCCCTAGAGCACCTCTTAGCAAGTTCACAGATCTCATCATATGATTCCTTAGATATATCTCCCTTGGCAAGCATGTTTAACATATTTAAACAATCATCCCTTAAACCTCTAAGTAATATTGTTTTGTGAATTTCCTTACTTATGTCCGGATGATCAGATCTCTGTGTGTTGTACTGCAGCCTTTCTGTATATTCCTCCAGACTTTCATCCGGCTTTTGTGCCATATTGAATAGTTCATCCTTCTTTTCTCTCGTCCGGTAGTAGTCTTGATATTTAAGCAGAAATTTTTGTTTCATCTGCTCCCATGTTGTGATTACCTGACTTCCAAGGCTCATGAACCATCTTAAGGCATTCCCTTTTAAGGTGGCTGGAAACAGTTTCAACTTTTGAGCATTAGTAACATAGTCATAACTTTTGCATAATATATCAAATTCAAAAAGAAATTCATCCGGATCCTCAGAGGATAAACCATGAAAGTTAGGTAAAGCAGACAATGGAATATTTTTCATTGTTCCTGCAGGGAGATCACTGATAGGGAATCCCAAGGTAGAGAGGGAATTTTCATCCCTTCTCTCTTCTTCAGGATCTGCACGTCCTCCACCAAAGAAACCATCATTGTTTCCTTCCATTGTTGGCTCTCCTACTGCACTTGCTCGATCGTCAAGATCTTCTATTGGCTCTTCGATGTTTTCTACCGGTCGTCCAACGCTTTCTATTATTTCCTCAATGTACTCTGCTGATCTACTAACACTTTCCTCTGACTCTCCAACACTGACTGCTGGTTCCTCTATATTTTCAGGACCCACAACTTCCTCTGTTTTGTAATCTGACTGAGGGGAGTGCTGAATTTTTGATTTTCGAGAACTTAATCTTTGTGATGATTCAGCGTTTGATACGATCTCATCAATAAAAGTTTTTCTTCCTCCCCAGCCTTTGCCTTTGCCACCTGTGGGGTTAGTTTTATTCTGGTTTCCGCGTCCTTTCATACAATCTGCACATTTAGAATGAAAAGATTAATGCTTTTGAAATCTATAATTACCTTCCTCGGCAATGGCGCCAAAATGTTGGTCGCTTTAATTGCTTTCACAATTCAAGCTCCACATAAATTGTCAACCCGAGGAAGTCTTTTTATTTCAAAGATAATCACGCACTGGATATGCTCAATTTCAAAAGCAGAAACAAGGTTGTAGTAAAAGAAGAACACACAATTATTAATCTCACCAATCTACTGATTCACACTCTACTTAATCAAAGCTGAAGTCAATTTAGTTATAGCAGAAATAGTTTCTCTACTGCAGTTACAACCCAAACAAAGGAAGATCAATTTGCAAGGAAAGAAATCAATCAACCACAGCAGGAACATGACCCTATTCCTTAGTGAGGAACTTCAGCACCTGATGCCTGACACTTAATCACACTGTGAGAAAGGGAACTTCAAGAGAGCAAGACCCTATTCCCATGAACAGGAACCTTCAGCACTTGTTCTCTTGCTTCTAATCACACTGCAGACAAAGGAAAACAATTAATGGGAGCATGACCCTATTCCTTTATGCAGGAATCTTCAGCACCTGCTTCCTGACCTCATTCAATTACACAATCCATAGAAACGAGTTTCTCAACTTCCAAGAGTGAATGCATTCAATTCATGCAGTGCTAAAGAAACAGAGTATTACTAAACTGTGTAACTAGTGTCCAACAACAGAATTAAAGTAAAATGCAAGACACACCAAGAGTTAAACAATTTACAGGAATCAAGGGTGAATCTTGTGAGGAAGGCAGGCCCTTTCCCTCTCACAATATTCCCCGGGGAAAAGAACTAAATTGGAATGCTCAAAGGAAGAATTTATTCATCTGTCAAAGTAACTGATATATTACAGATGGAGACTAGCTCCAGTTCTCGCGCAATACTCTCTTCTAGCTTTTACAACCACTGACCCCTTCTAATGATGATGTCTCCTCTTTTTAAAGAGGTGACATCATTTACAATTTACATGAGAGCGAATCCATATTATCTCAAATCTGTTCTTTTTCCCAAAACAGGACTATTCAGTTCTTCATAAAAAGATACTGTTACAACAGAGACAACAAGAATGCTATCTTCAGGATGATCCAGGTAATCGTGTCTTCATACTGCTGCTACTATTCCACAAAAAGCTCTTCCAGAATCGCAAATTACGCCTGACGGAATTTGCGTGCTTGACGGCTGTTTCAGCAACTGAATCAGCTGTTTCAGCAACGGCCGCATATAAATTATCTGCGATCTTTGGACTTGTGTTAGCAACGATACACTTCAATTAATGATAAAATATAAGAGTATTATGGAATTAAATGTAAAACAGATTAAACATATAATAAGAAGAGGTTTTTGTATACCTTGGGATAAAGTGGATGAAAATGATAATGAAATTCTTTTTAATCATGGTTATAAGGGTCAAAATATATAGCAAAAATGATACATAGTGGAGTCCTAACAGCAATGATTTTCGAGGCTTCAATAGGTAAGTAGATGACTAGTGGATCCGGTGGCACTACTTTAGGAAGTTAGGTCAAAGTGTGCAAGAGTACACCATGGAGTTCAGAAAGATGGCTATAATGTTGGGTATCCCTCCAAAGAACCTGGATGTACTCCTCAAATATTTGGGGTGTCTGTACCGCCATTTGCAAGAGAAAGTGATGTTGTGCAAGCTCAAATTAGTGGATGAGGCTTGTGTATAAGCACAGTACCTGGAGAACATAGGCCCGAAGAGAGTGAAATCAAGTTTATCAAAGAAGAATGAGCAACATGACGCTTCTAAGGAGCGGAAGAAGAAGAAAAAGTGAGAAAAATATAAAAAGACAGCAGCCACAACACATCAATGCAAAGATCCCAACAACCACTACAACATTGATTGCCATAAAGAGGAGAAGGGTTGGAAATTGCATCTAGAGTTGAACTTGAAGAAAAAAAAGAAAGATAATATGAAGAAGAAACTCATGGCCACAAAATTGAGCAACCAAGTTGAAAAAATCTTAGACGTGGATGAGAAGATTGTATGTACATCAGTGTAGAAGAAGGTGAATATGAATAACCTTCAACAATAGGAGGAGAAAGAATGAACAAATTCTTCCATATAAAGATATAGGTCAAGAATACATAGATAGATGTTTTGTTTGACTTAGAATTGCAGGTGAATCTCATTGCAATAGTGTTGGTGAAGAAGTTGGGGTTGGAAGTTCATGATCATCCAAACCCATATCCATTGGGACGGGTAAATAAGGATTAAAAGATGAAGGTAATAAAACAATGAAAAATTAGATTTGCTATCGATGTTAATTATATTGGTGAGGTAGCTATAGATGTGGTTCCCCTTGATGTATGTGGATTAGTGTTTGGGGGTCCATACATGTGCATGCAAGATGAAATATTCATGAGGAGAGATAATATATATCATCTCGTCAAGGATGGAAAATCGTTCATCATCAACATGCACAAAGGTAAGTCAAAAATCTCACTGGTAAGTGCTAACCAAGCTAAGAAATTGATCAGTTCCAACAACAGGTATGTTTTACTATTTTTAAGAGATAGTTAGTTTGAAGATGAGTCAATAATAGGCAACGCATCCCTGAAGGGGTGTTGGGAGCGGGATTCCCCAAGGGAAGTTTTGGGGCTAAAAGCCCATGTTTGAGTTAAATTTTGTAATAAAGTTGTAAATACTTCGCATTTTGTGGTCGCAGAGCACAAAGGTGTCATGTGTCATAAAGGGTAGTCCACCCTTAGTTTTTTAAAGTAAATTCGACTGTAAGAGATCTACCGATGGTCCACAGACCATGGGATTGTATAAAAAGAGCTAAGGTCTAAGGAGTTTGGGAGACATAGAATGATGAATTATGTAAGAGAGTCATAGCTTTGAAGTAAAAGGTCTAAGTCTTGGGTTGTAGCATAGGTATAGGCTTTGTAGCTGAGTGTGCAGAGGCCTAGAGTAGAAGTTCGCAGATGAGTGTGTGGACCTCTACAGCTATGTGCCTAGGGTGGACAGAGTTTGTAAACACTTGGAAGATATTAATAAAGAAAGATATTATGCAATTTCTGTGTCTTTTTTATGTTGATGCATCTTGATATGTTATGTATGAATTTCCTTTATTATGCTTATGTGATGCACAAATGAATGCAATTACATCGAATAACTGAATGCATTTACGAATATCTATTTACTTGGTGTTAACTATAATTATTTGATAAGATAAGAAAGTTGCTTAGATTAATTGGGGAATTTTCATGGCACGCTGCCATAGCAGCACGAAAGTACCTGAGCAGCAGGTTAGGGTTGCGTGAAGGATGATCATATCCTTTTGCGGAGGTATTAAACGCTGGAAGAGAGGGATTGTCTTGCAAGCCCTAGAGCGAAGAAACCTGTGCGAAGGTAGAGATAGAGAAAATCAAACTACATCACAACCATCTCAGGGTGTGGAAACTTGGTTCCAACATCCCCCCATATTGCTTCAGGTGAGACTTTGGTCCGCGCTCCATGGGCTGATGTTGAAAGGGCCAGTATTGTAGGGATTTGTTTGGCTAATTAACATTGAACCTGGGTCAAGCCCCCTCAAGCCAACAAGGGGTGTACTAAGAAACAAAAACAAAAATGGGAGGAGTTGTTACAAGCATACAAGGATGTGTTCTAAGATTTTAAATGGTTACCACCTAAGTGAGAAATGGAGCACGATATCCAACTATTTCTGGACTCCACATTGCCAAATATTGGGTTGTACAGGCAGTCTGTTATAGAAGCAAGTGAGGTGAAGAAACAATTGCAACATCTGTTAGAATAGGCTAGCATTTGACTAAGTACATCACCATGTGGGTCACCCATCATCACTGTGCCAAAGAAGGATGGGACTTGGCAGAGGTATATAGATTATAGGGTGTTGAATAAAATGATGCTTAAGAATAGGTAACCAATAGATGGTCCACTGGATCAAATGAAACAAGAAAAATAATTCACCATGATGGACTTGAACTCTAGATATCACGAGGGAGTCAAAGAAGAAGATACATGGAAGATTGCCTTAAAAAATAAGAAATATTTGTATGAGTGGTTAGTTATGCCATTTGGCCTATGTAATGGACCATCTACATTTATGAGATTAATGAATGATGTACTGCACCCTTTTATACATTCATTTGTCATTATCTATTTGGATGATATATTGATATATAGTGCTACTTGGGAGAAGCGCATTTCACATTTGATGCAACTGTTGGAAAAATTAAAGAAGCACCAACTTCTAGCAAAAATCAAGAAGTGTTATTTTGCACAACAATATTTGGTGTGTCTGGGGTATGTGATCGGTGGAGGAGAGTTGAAGATAGATCCTTCCAAGATGGATGGAATCATGAAATGGTTGGTGCCTACTAATGTTTCTAAGGTCATGAGTTTCATTGGGGCGACACAGTGCCTGAGGAAATTCATAGCCTCATTTTTAGTGGTAGTAGCACCATTCCATGCCATAATAGCAAATGCAAAGAGTTTCTAGTGGGGGAAAGGTCAGAAAAACGCTTTTGAGGAGCTAAAGAAGAAGATTAGTCAAGAACCTATTTTGGAATTACCAAACTTGCAGCGACCCTTTGAAGTGGAGATAGATGCGAGTGGATATGCTACGGAAGTTGTCTTGATGCAGGGAGGAAGGCCTATATGCTAGCATTCTAAAGTATGTCATGAGGTAGTTCTTAACTACCCTATCCATGACAAGGAGATCTATGCCATGGTGCAATCTGTGAAGAAGTGGGAGCACTATATTATGGGAAAGAAGACAATAATCCAAAGAAGATCACCAAACGTTATATTACTTATAAGCCCAAAGTATGCTACAACTGACCAAACATTACAAGTGGATGGGGTTTTAAAAACAATTTCATTTTGTGATCAAGTATAAGAAGGGAAGCAAAAACAAGCTGGGTGACATGCTTTCAAGGCCACCCACATCACAAATCAGAACCTTGGGGACTCTTATGCACATGGATCCATTCACCCATGATGCAGAGAGGCATATTCAGAGGATGAGGACCTCAAAGAGGTGTATCAACAGTTGTTGACTCAGATTCATGTGCACGTTGACGATAAAACCACTCATTACCATCTCCCATATGGGTTACTCTATAGGATGGATAATATTGTGTTCCTAAAGGTGAATGATTGCAGCTAATTAGAAAGGGTGACACCTCTAAGGTTGCAGGGCACTTTGGTGTAGGGAAGACCACAACTAACTTGTAGAGGTATGTGTATTAGCTCAAGATGCAATAACAATGTTACAAATCTATTGGGCATGTCACTACCAATAATCATATCAGTACAATTAGGGCTCATCAAACCCTAATTCAATTGCTACATTCCCTAGACAAGTCATCAAATTGAATACTTTCATTCATGAAAGTTTCCTAGCTTGAAACCCTGCTGAAATGCCTCCTTGGGACACCAACGCAGCCTTGCTTAGGGGTAATTGCACTGCACAGTAGGTAGGCCCATACGGACCTGCACTACAGTGCACTTAGGCCCACTTTGACCTGCGCTGTGCTTGAATGAGTGAAATTGGCATTGGATTCTAGGAAAATTCCTTGATTCTAGAGCATTCTAGAAGGATGCCTACTCTTATCTCATCCTACGAGCTCGACTTTGGATAGGCTATCAGTCAATTATCCCTGTATCGTCTCATCCCTTTCTCCATGGAAACTAACTCCAATTTTGGAAAACCATTCAATGCCCAATTTATGACAAAACCACTTGAATTCCCCTATAAATTGACCACTCATCATAGTGATCAAGGGTTGAAATTTGAAGATTGTAGAGAAATACTGTTGGTTTGAGATTTGAGTTCATTGTTGAGTAATGTTATGCTACTGGACTGATGTGATATTGGTGTGATGAGGGTTTGGACTAAGCTGGATGAGTGACACAGGATCGAACCGCAGTGGGTGTAACTCTTCCTTCTACATCAATAAAGTTGTTTGTTCCTTTTCCCATATTCTTGTTCATATCTGTGATGCATATATGTTTAAATGTTGTTGATTCCATTTTTTTATAGCATATCGATCGTATTCTTTGATCGTTGTCATCTTTTGTTTCTGTTGACAGGTACTAATTGATCGAATTCAGTTTGAGCGGGAGCGACGGGAGCGATTCAAAGGAGATCAAAGGAAGCGAAGGATCACAAGTAAGTTCCTTCATATCATCTATCTATTATAGGAAAAAGTTAAACCACTTTCTTTCTATTGTTCTAAGTGTAACTACCCACTTAGCGAAAATGTACTTATCCGTAGGTACAAATTCCATATAATAGCACTAGGTTTGGTTTCAAACTCTTCAAATTGGTGCGGGGAAGGAACTGACCACTAGCGCTAGTCTAGAAAACTGGGATTGAAGGAAGATTCTTGGGAAACAATGCAAGAGGAGAATGTTCTGGACATGAGTAGGGATGTAAAGGCATGATCTTCATGATGGAAAAGTATATAGAGTACACTGTAGAGGTCCTCAAGGATCAAGGAACGGGGAGTACTTAGATAGTGAGAAAATGTTGTGTAATACTCAACATCAAATGGATCTAGGCCCCTTGAGGTTAATTATACATGTGTTGATTTTTATATCTTGTGAGGTAATCCCACAACCCCAGGGTACTGGGTTTGTGAGAAGTTGACCCACAAAGTGGTTTGTGGGAAATGTACCCAAGCAGTGGGTTTTGTACCCAAAGATGTGAGTTCAAAACCAAGTGTAGAATTGATATTTTATTCATGGATGCATGAGGGGAACCCTTGAAGAGCTAAGGGGCACCTAAGACATCATGATGTGGAAATATCAAATGGAAATAATCTCATTTCTTATTATAGTTAGGGTTTTCAATATATTTCAAGTTGGCTTGCTCTTAAATGATGCCCCTTCACGATTAATCATTACCCTTATAGAAAGTTATACGAAGAAATGAGGAGGAGTTCATTTTAGACATCCAGGAGGATAATATCTCATGTGAATCTTCCCTAGAAGAAAGTTTGAGTACCTGAAGAGGCTGCAACACCTAATGAAGGAAACATTTTGAAGCAAGTGGGGTCTGCTCCAGTTTATGGGAAGGTTGATATTTGCTAAGGTTTGAAGACAAGCTCCTCATGTGATTTTCTGCCTTGTGTAGATCTATTAAGCAAGGTTTTTGAGGAAATCTTATGCATAAATCATTCCCTAGTTTATGGCTCTTCCTATCGTATGTTTCCCTTAAAGGATCTTTGCTAAAGTTTGTGGTTATATGCTCAAGATCTGTGCATAAAATGGAGGGGTCGAGATCTTAAGGGAAGTGAGGATAGATATGCCCTATATTTTTTATTAGGGTCACATAATCTCAGGACCTACACATTGTTTCCAACTATAATCCGATCTTCAAGTGGGTTGCATTCAGCCTCTGAATATGTACAACAAAGTGAGATGATGAGAAGAAGTAAGGGATCACATAGTGAAATGAGAAGGATCATCTAAAGGACAAAATCATTGGAGAGGTTTTTTTTGTGGATAGGTTTGTTCATAGGTCTTTAACAACAGTTCACTGATTCCCAATAAAAATGATGTTGGAGGTACAAAATAATTGTTAAGAGGGAGCTCTATAGTTTCCCTAGTTCAATAATCCTTTGTGTTAAAAAGGGGTTGTGTGTGGGTCGCTTGGAGAAGCACTAAGGATAGTGATAAAGAATGTGTCTTATCATTGTTAGAGGGTTGTTTTATTATGTCCTAAGGATTGGTTTTGGAGCAGCCTAGAAGTCAGTCAAGAAAAATAGTTGTGTGCCTTAGCATAGTGAACAAGGAGCAAAATTTTCACTGTTAAGAGGGCAGTCTTTGAAGCCATAATATCAGTGTATGTCGGAGGAATATCCTTGATGTGAGGGTTGGTTGATGAATTCCTTATGATCATTATGTTTGAAGAGTCAATTTTTTTATAGAAGGCATATTTTGGCAATTCCCTAGTTTAAGGATTTGTTGGTGAAAATCACTGATAAGAGAAAAAATTTGGAAGTCCTTATGAGTTGGAAATCTTGAAGGAGTAGGAGAGAAGCTAGAGGAAAGTTTTGTTTGAAGACCTACGATTAGGCATAGTTAGAGAAATAAGAGTGATTGATAGAGGGAGTTTGAGCGGCTAAAGATGCAAGAATTTTGAAGTTGTATAAGTCTTGTGAGTAGTAGAAGAGGTGGAAAAGGACCTGTCAGATGTGCTCAAGGTACGAGGAATGAAAGGGCTGAGTGAGCACTCCTTCAACAAATAAGTCAAGTGTACTTTGATCAAGGAAAGATTGGAAGTCATATTTTTTTTGACTCCAAGCCCTAGTTGTTTGTGTATTAGGGTTGTATGTAAGGGCCATGATCCCTAGTGTGGGATCCCTATGTTTGTTATATTAAAATTTGTAATATAACAAGTTTTGGGTTAAAATTGTCTCGTGTACTAAATTGATTCACTGTTGTACATTTTATGTTGTGCAAAATGCTAGTGTCATGGAATTTCAGTGTGTTTATGAACATGTTCTTAGACATAGATCTATAGTTGAAATCGTCATGGAAAAATAAACATAGTATCAAAGATACTTTGAAGGGACAGTGGATCAAAGTGTGCACAACAAAGTAGCTCAGAGGGAGATGAGTATTTCCTAGAGCATGGAGTAGAAGATCCAACTGAAATCATGGAGATGTGGTCTCAACTGGCTAGGAGGCAAGATGGGCTAGGAGTTTTTGTGGATCGGTGGAGAACTTGGTGAAAAAATAGTTTTTTGTTTGGAAGGTTACAAATAATGGACTTTTGATGACATTTCATGGATCGTTGGGAGTACCTAAGGGTTTCTTTAGCATGGATGAGTTGGATTTTTATGAAGGATGAGATGATGGCAGGCTAGTATCCTCATAGGGTTGTGATGTTGCACATCCAAGATTGGAGCTATGTGTAGATGAGGTGTTTGACCCAGGAGGATGAGATCGCTTACTGAATTTAGTTGTGGTAGTCTAAATGTGGCATAGTATTTGACCACAACTTAGACTGACCTTGTAAGGACATAAGTTCAATAACATTGTGAGCCAGTGGAGGTTGTTTATACTTAGAGGGAATATATATTTAGAGGGAGATTCCCTGTTGTAGTTTGGATCTTCATATTCCGACGAAATTGAGGAAGAGACACTACCAAGAAGAGTATGGTTCATTCTATAGGGTATGTTGTAGTGGTGAACACATCATATTAGGCTAGTGTCACCGACGATGACGAGATACTTCCGAGTGGTGGAAGTGCCTCCCTCACTAAGAGGGAGTGTTTATTTTTATAGCTTGGAAGATACTCCCACAACCCAGGGTATTGGTTCTGGGAGAAGTTGACCTAAAAAGTGGTTTGTGGTTAGTGTATCCATGCCATTGGATTTTACACCAAAGGTTGTAGGCACAAAACCAAGTGGAGAATTGATATTTTATTCATGGATGCATGAGAGGAAACCTTTAAGGGATAAGGGGCACCTAAGACATCATGATGTAGTGAAATCAAATGGAAAAATTCTTATTTCTCATGATAGTTGGGGTTTTGTCAAGATAGTTCAAGTAGGCTTGAGCTTAAGTGATGCCCCTTGAGGGTTAATCGTTACCCTCATAGAAATATATAAGAAGAAATGAGGAGTATGTTTGACACATCCAAGAGGAGAATCTGTCATGTGAATCTACCTTAGAAGGAGTTTTGTGCTATGCAACCAACTCACAAAATAGAAGAAAGAGATAGATCAACGACTTAAAACTTACCCTCTTCAAGGGGGAAAATTCCTTTACATTACACAAATGAACAATTCTTGGATGATACAAATGACAATACCTCCTTTCTATATATAAGAGTCTAAGGGGTCACAATATAATCAAAATTGACATAACAATAATAATGTAAGGGCACAACAATAACAATAGTGGGCTATTATGGGGCACAATAATAACAAAATGGGGACAACATGGGCACACCAATAACAATAAGGGGTACAATGAAAATAATAATAAGGGAGTACACTAGTATTATAGGGACCTAACATGCCCCTCTCCTTAAAAAAAGTGGTTTCCTCAACGCTTGAGTAATTATGGATGCTTTTGTATAAAATTCTCATCCTCCCATGTAGAATCTTCAATGAGTAAGTTCTTCCACTTGATGAGATACTATGAAATTGATTGATTTCATAGCTATCGAGTTCTTGTTTTTGTGACTTCTTCAGGTTCCAATATGATTTTTCCTTCCTTGTCAAGATTTGGCAATATTGCTTGTACTAGGAGCTTGTCACCTATAAGCTTCTTTAAGCATGAAACATGGAAAATTGGGTGCACTCGAGAAGATGCAGGAAGTTCCAATTTGTATGCCATAGTACCAATCTTTTGCAACACCTTGTACGAACCATAATAATTTGGTGATAATTTATTATCCTTCTTAGCTTTCTTGAGGGACAATTGTTTGTATGGTTGTAGCCGTAGAAATACCCAGTCACCTACATCAAAAATTATTTCACTGTGATGTTGATATGCCTATTGTTGCATTCTATTATGCACCAAAGTGAGGTTATTCGTTAAGAGTTGGAGAACTTTTTGTTGATGCTCGATCTGATCTTCCACTGCTTGAACCTTACAATTTTCTCTTAAATGTGATGTGATGGACGATGGATGATATCCATAAAGTGCCATAAATGGGGTTGTTTTTGCTGCAGTATGGAAGGAAGTGTTATACCACCATTCAGCGAGAGGTATCATTTGTTCCATTGTGTCTGTTTATCAGACACAAAGCAATGAATATATCCTTCCAAACATTTGTTCACTATCTCAGTTTTCCCATCAAATTGAGGATGGTAAGACGAGCTATGAGCTAACAAGTACACAGACAAGAAAAAAATTATGTCCAAAAATTTCCAGTGAAAATAGGATCTCTCGCTCTTATAATAATCTGTGGGTTTCCATGTATCTTTTGAAATGTTTCCATAAATTTAGTAGCAATTGTACTGGCTATAAATGGATGAGATAATGCACAAAAGTGTGCATACTTGGTAAGTATATCAACTACCACCATGATGAAACTATTTCCTTCAGACTTGGGTAACCCTATGATAAAATC
>APFE031643894.1:179489-192812 GCA_000404065.3 Pinus taeda | reverse complement strand
TGTGTAATGTAAAGGAGGTTTCCCCCTTGAAGAGGCTGAATTCTAAGGCGTTGATCTATCTTTTCTATCTTTTTGTGAGCTAGTTTCATAACAATTTCCTAGAGCCTTGGTTGGACAAATGTTCTGGAAGCCCTGTAATAACTTGGGTTGAGTTACTAGTCCTAGAAGCCTTAGTTGGAAAAACTCTCTAGAGCCCTTGGTGGATTGAGTTAGTAGTCCTAGAAGCCTTGGTTGGACAAATTCTCTAGATCCCGATGGCAATTATGGGTTGAGTTCATAGTCTTAGAGTTGTGTTGGAACAAACACTCTAAAGCCATAAAAATATTGTGTTATGAAACCAACTCACAAAAAGATAGAAAAGATAGATGAGCGCCTTAGAAATAAGCCTCTTCGAGGGGGAAACCTCCTTTACATTACACAAATGAATAATTCTTGGATGATATAAATGACAAGACCGCCATTCTATATATAGGAGTCTAAGGGGTCATAATATAATTAAAGCCGACATAACAATAATAATGTAAGGGCACAATAATAACAATAGTGGGCTTCTATGGGGCACAATAATAACAATATGGGGACTACATGGGCACAACAATATACTGAGGGGGTTGTACTAATAACAATAAGGGGTTACACTAGTAGTATAGGGGCCTAACATGCCCCTCTCATCCAAAAAGTGTTTTCCTCAACGCTTGAGTAGTTCTTGATGCTTCTGTATAAAATTTTTGTCCTCCCATGTGGAATCTTCAGTGGGTAAGTTCTTCCACTGGATGAGATACTTTGAAATTGATCGATTTCGTAGCTGTCAGGTTCTTATTTCTATGACTGCTCCAGGTTCCAATATGATTTTTCCTTCCTCTTCGAGTTCTGGTAATATTGTTTGAATTGGGATATTCTGCAAATTTTCAGTGAGTGGCCACACTTCTTTGTCCTTCTTCCATTCATCCCTTGCCTCATTTATCCAATCTAGTTGGATAATATAAATGGCACAAAACAATGCTTCCACATCCTCATCCTTTCTTGAGAGTGCATCTATAACAAAAAATTTCTTCCCTTTTCTGTAGATGATGCCAAAGTCATAACCCAACATATTGTGACCCATTTTTTCTGTTATTCTAATGTTAATATTTGTTCTAAGAAGTATTTAAGACTATCATGATCCATTTTTACCTTGAAGTGTCTTCCCATTGGGTAAGGTCGCCATTTCTTAAGTGCATGTAGTATTGCCAATATTTCCATCTCATAAATAGCTTGCTTGAGATGTAGCTATAAAAATACCCAATCACCTACATCAAAACTTTTTTCATTGCGATGTTGACCTACTTGTTGTTTCATTCGATTCTGCACCAAAGTGACGTTATCCTTTAAAAGTTGGAGAACTTGCTGTTGATGGTTGATGTGATCTTTCACTACTTGAACCTTTTTCTTCTTGATATGTCCTTCTATCTTGAGAGTTTGAGGAGTGGTAATTTCTTCCAATGTTTTACAAGATATGGTCGGATTCATTTCTTGTTGCTCGATGTGATCTTTCACTTCTTAAAATTTTTTCTTCTTGATATGTCCTTCTATCTTGATAGTTTGAGGAGTGGTAATTCAGGCCAATGCATTACATGATATGTTTGGATTCATTTCTTCTTTCTCGATGTGATCTTTCACTTCTTGAACCTTTTTCTCCTTGATATGTCCTTCTATCTTGAGAGTTTTAGGAGTGGTAATTATTGGCAATGCTTTACAAGATATGGTCAAATTCATTTCTTCTTTCTCTGGGGTTGGGTCCTAGTGTATATCCTCTTCTTTTGATGTTTCTTGATCCTTTTCTTCCTCCTCTTCATACTCTATATAAAATAATTTCTTCTTAGCACACTTATGACCTTTAGTTCATTTTCTATCACAATTGTAACAAAGCCCTTTTTCTCCTTTTTCTTCCAATTGTCGTGGTGTAACCCTTGTAGGTTGTGGAAGGCTAGGAGAATCAGCACTTCCATCTTTATAGTTGTGAGGGGTAGAATTCCTTGTTGCCATAATTTTGCTTTCCACTTTGTAACAAAGCCCTTTTTCTCTTTTTTCTTCCAATTGTTGTGGTGTTTCTTTAAAGAAGGTGTTGCTCTTTGTATTCTCATAATGTGCTATAATTTCCTCCATGAAAATGGACCACGTAAAAAGTTCTTTACGAGAACAAAGCCCTTTATACCATAAAAATTGATCTTGTTCTAAATATGAAGATGTAATAGATACCTTTTGTAATAGTGGTACACCATGTAGATCAAAATATCTCTCCATCTGTAGTATCCAATTTACCGGATCCTTGCCATCAAACTTCCTCATCTCACTTTTTCTTGATTTAAGAAGCTCGATCTTGAAACAACTGTAACTCTGTACTTTCGGATCTTTAAGTTTTGAAATTGCGACCTGCAGTAGTCCTCTGCGTCCTCTTTCGAATGCCACTAGTCTGATCAAATTTAGATTCTCCAAGAAAGAGTTATGCACAATCTCCCACAATGACCTGATTATATACCTTTTCAGAAGAGCAAACTTGTATGAAGTGCCACGTGTCACTGTTTTGACCTTAGGATCTAAAAAATATCAACAGGGAACTAAAGTTTGTCCTCTTTCTGTAACCTCTTATGAAATTTCAATCTGATGCTCAAAACAAAATTTATGATTATTTTCCCCAAGTCACCTATTTGGAATGTAATTCGGGAGTCTGCAAAATGGCCAACTTCTTGAGATCATATCTCCTCAAATATAGTGCAAAAAGCTCTGAAATTCGTACCCAAGGTTCATGTCGATTTCAACCCAAATGGGTTCTTTTTCTAACATCTGAAACGTCGCAGAAAAAATTATAGCACAAATTCCACGATGACCTGTTTGGAGCAGCGAAACCCTAGAATCCAAAGATTTGATACCAAATGTTATGAAACCAGCTCACAAAAAGATAGAAAAGATAGATCAATGCCTTAGAAATAAGCCTCTTCGAGGGGGAAACCTCCTTTTATATGATTTTAGATGATAAATAAAAGACTCCTTTCATATATAGGAGAGATATAGGGGTCATAATATAATAGAGCCAACATAACAATAATATGTAAGGCACAATAAAAATAGTGGGCTTCTATGGGGCACAATATTAACAATATGGGGACTACATGGGTACAACAATATAATAAGGGGGTTGTACTAATAAAAATAAGGGGTTACACTAGTAGTATAGGGGCCTAACAGTGTCTCTCCCTTAGGAATAGATTCATTTTATAGACACGCTGAGAAGAGGAGAGTAGAATCTAGACCCCTATGTCCTAGTGAATATATAATCTGATACAAATTCTAAGGCCATTAGGTGAGACCATTCAAAACTTGTTGAAGAGATCTCTTTGTAAATGAATAGTTCTAGAATCTTGACAAGGTCATCACATGTTGTTATGGGACATAGGGTGATCATCGCTCCTTGTATATTGCAGAGGAGTGATCCACTGCTCACTGTTAGTGCGACAGTAGTGATGAAAATCTAAATTTGAGTTTCCTAAAGTATAATTTTAGTGTCTTGGTTAGATAACTAAATTCAGTCTCTCAAATAAGCTTCGATGTTAACAAAAAAGTTGTAACAAATGCCTCCTAATATGTGAGGTTAGAATAGAAATTGATGGATGAAACACATTACAATTCTATAATTATCATAGTGGCACAAGGAGGAGTCAGAGAATAAGAAACTAGTCAGACCTATAACATTGTTCAACTAATCATATATATCTATATATATATATATAATCCCTGAGTTAGGCATACCCATGTTTGGTACACAAGATAACAAAGCATAGAATCCAGTGCAATACGCTGCAAATCCATGATGTGAAATTCAAGTACATGGCCATGAAGGAATACAATATGGATCCATTCCATTAAAAAAGAGATCATAGCCATAAGTAAATACAAAGTGGATATATGTCAAAGAATACGTTACGAATACATTGGACAAATGAGAGTGCCTCTAATAGTCATTAAATAACAAAACATAGTGAAATACTACATCACAATTTGGGAGGGATATCATGTATGAGTGAAGTATTCCCCCAAGCCTGAGGACTTTGTCCCAAACATGATTGTACAAGTTTATATCATGTAAATAGATGAATTGATGTCAAGCATGGTAGAAACTATTTGATTACTGGCTCATTGAATTACATCATTGATAGAGGTGAGGATACCCATTAATGATAGGTAAGGACCCCAAGGTACCTAGCACAATTTAGTGAGTGTCAGTAGATCTTCTAAATTTGAAAAATTGTGCTTGATTTATCAATGGTTAATGAGTTAAACCCACTATCAATCACAAGAAAAATTGCCAATAAGACTGCAATCTCCAGGGTACTAGTTGGTTTCTATATGCACTTCCTATAAATTGATTGATGTCGATAAGATAAAATTTTTCAAATTAGGGCCTTTATGTATCCCCCATAAATCGACATGAAACATACACCAAGTGATGATATACAGAGATAGAGTAACAATTGATACAAGCATGGTCGACATGAAAGGTCAACATAATTACAAATGGATAACATAGGCTTAAACTTCCCTTTAAGACATTTTGTCATTGTAGCATTGACTCATGAGGACCATGTGATACCATGAAAAATGCATGAGATATTAAAGCATGATCCATAATGATTAAAAGAGGATCTAGTTGGAGGAATAAATTACACATATGTATGGTATAGCTCCTAGGAAAACTATAACCCAATTGTAGGGAAATGACACAAATAAATGCGATGTCCAAACATGACATGATTGTAAACTACCACTTCTTGATTCAAAATCCAATGATTTCCCAACCCCCTCTTTTTTAGTGTCTCCTGCATTAATTAATGAACATGAAAGAAAATTAAGTTTAATAGTTGTTTTTTGGTTCAAATTTAATGAGCTCAATAAAGAGTTAAAAAGTGTACTTCGTAGGGTGTATTATTTTTTGTTTAATGGGATTGAATAAGAGGTAGTAGTGTGTTCAATATCATTCCTATCATTTTACAAGCATGAGAAATTAAGAAGAAACTAGTGGTATAAACAAGTACACACCTAGTTCCATGTTTTTAGAACCAACCTAAGTAGAGTGAAAGAAAGAGGCTAGCAAGGTAAATCCATTCATTGAAATAATATTTCAAAGAAACGTGGTATCACAAGACAAAGACAAAATTGACACAAATGGTAATTGTGATTGTAGTGGCGATAAGCAACATAAAGACAAAGAACAATGTAGCAGCAACAACCAAGACATTAGAAACGATATGCATATGTGACCATTAAGAAAAATAAATGATTTGGAAGCCTTATTGGGATATGGATAGAAGCTAGATCAAGAAAGAAGAAAGAGGCTCGACATCATGTCATGGCAAGCCTTTAGGAGGATTCATAGCAAAAATAATGTTGCAACATGGGTACCAAAATGACAATTGAGTGATATTCTTTGGAACCCATGAAGGGTAGGCAATCTACCCTCACATTAAAACGTACAACAATAAGAGAGGTTAAGGTCACAATTTGTTGGGATCGAACCTAAGGCATTATTGACATGAACACGGACAAGAAATTATTCAAATGAATAATACAGAGAAAGACCTATCCCTATAAGCCAAGATGAAAAGAAAAAAAAAATTGCAGCTAGTGGATGTCACCCATAACCAATATTTGTAGACCATATCCATGTTCAATAATCAAATTGGTCTCCAAATGGATATTAGTATCCATGAAATATCATAAAAGTATAATACCAAAGCATCAAAGATGAATTTACAAGTGGAAAAATACTTAACCTAGTGTGAAGAGGTATTTTTTACAACCACTTCCCATGGTAAAAAACAAATTGGGGGTAAAAACTAGTTCTTCTTCACATTGGATTTTGGAGGTCTAATTCTTTTGGCATAAAAAATCCCTACCTATCAATCCTTCAACTATATATCCCAAGAGAGCCATGCCATCAATTACAACATCATATATTCTAGGTAGCAGATATATCCTTCCTCTCTCTTTTCCACATAATTTTTTTGAGATTTATAGAAAAATTTCTCAAGGAAGAACCCAATTCCTTTCAAATTATTACTCAGGTGTGGTTCATCTAGATGATGAATGAGATATTCATCACTCTATCTAGGACTATCCATAGCAATGATTATCATAAAGCTCAATTCTCATCAAATTCTACTGAACTTGTTAAAGATAGACTCTGTTAGGTGGAAGTCTTGATGTTTATCTTTGTGTAAGTAGGATTTCTAGTCAAAACGATCAAGTGGAAGGAGAGGGAACATGAATAAAATGGCCCAAATTCACTACAACATAAACCAATGATAGATGCATTATGGGATTATTGACTCCTAAAGGTTTTCCGTATATAAAACATGAAGAGATAGGTGTCCTTACTGCAAAGGCTAATTGGGTTATGCGATCATAATAGTTAATAGTTCATCATGCAATATCAAACATTGACACTTGAGATTGAGGATATTTATTTCCTTATGGGAATATTGAGGTGAGGGACCCCAATAGTCATTTCAGGTGGTCGAGGAGGTGGAGTGGAGATTGTAGATAGATACATTATATAGTATTGTCAACTGTGAGCTTGCAAAAGAAAAGGAAATGGCATGCTTCCTATTAAGAAAGTAATGAATGTGAATCTCCATACCATCCTACATTCCATCAGCTAAGTATAAATATCCACAATCCCCCACATGGAATCTAAGGTGCAAGCGGATATAACACTACAATGTCTATAGAAAACTACTTTTAACTGGAGTATGAGTTTATTAATAACATGAAAGACCAGTTGGCTAAATGTTGCATGGGGAAAGATAAGTAGTTCGGCTCTAGGAGTAGATTGGTATCTTTCTTTTTTGAGTGAATGTTGGTGATGAGGCTATGAATTCCATTTTTGTTTAGTTTCATATTTGAGAAATGTATGAGTTAATGGACGAACCTAATAGCCCAAATAGGCAGTGAAGCACTAGCTCGTTGGTTTGGTTGGTACTTATTTGATTAGTTTTAGGAAATATATGTCATGATCAATGATTATACATATGCCAAGATCAATTTCCACTACAACTAATACTTGGCATTGCCACTTAGTGAGTAGTGGGGTGACCTTGATAAGCAATTGTTTCTGAATTTTTGTAAATTTCATAATTTTCTTGTATTTTTTTTCATATGTTTTTTTTTTGGTCGATGCAATGTTGTTAATGTTGTAATGTTTTGTGACACATATGTGGCTCTTATCCATCCACCTGGAGAGTCATCCTTTCATCAATGTGGTTCACTCATTGGGAGAGACTAGGAGGTTGAAGAACAAGATGAACTAGGTGATGAAAAACATAGAAGGCCTCAAAATGGGGTACCCCAATGAAGTGGACGAGATTATACAACCCCTACAATGGCACACAGTCAATGCATCTGGTTATGTTGGTCAGACATTGATGCCTATAGCCTTATGTGTTATATTTTATCATAAGCATGAAGATTAGTGCTCAACCTAGTCTCTTCTAGTACTTTTTCTTGTAAACCAAATGGAAATACAATATATGTGTCTAATGTATGGTTTGGAATCTCGGGCCTAAGAGCCCATTTTTGACGTTGCACTATTTTTTGTATATGGTGTAACTCATTCTATCTATCTATCTATCTATCTATATATATATATATGATTATATATATAATATATAATATAATATATATTATATATATATATATATATAATATATATATATATATATATACTATAATATTATTATATAATATAATATATATATATATATATATTATATATATTATATATATATAAATGATATAGATATATATATATAATTGAACTACTTATAGTTGCAAATGATTTGACTATTGACAAATGTTCATTTATGTATATGCACGTGCTTTTAATCATGTTTATTTAATAATACAAATGCCAATCTCACACATAATTATCTAACAAATTAATCAACGCATTAGATCCACTTAGTACGTATTTATAGAAAATATAATCAAATAATTATTCAAGGAGGCATGCCCACAATTAGTAGCGTAATATCATAAGATAAACATAGTTTAGATTTACGACCATGAGTTGGGAATCCAACCAAATGGTTGATGCTAAGGAAAATAGTCTAGCTTAAGAGGTCGATGATTTCATGATACTTTGCTACATTGTTCATTACAAGGCCAAGGTGTATGCCCCCTTAACTTAACAATTCATCAATGGGAAAGAATATCATGTAAGCAATGGAAGTAGTATTCTATGACTAAAACCATTCATGAAGCCTATGTAAACCAATGTGGATGCTGATATTTTCCAATCAAGCTCCACATATTATAAGTAACTCACCAACACAAACTATGCACACAAATAAAATTAAACACATCGACCCACATTATGATACAGTATAGCACCATGCAGTCTAGTAGCCTATTCATAGTATGCTTTATGATAGATCTCATTATGAAGCTTCGATAATGGATTCTCATCATAATCCACTAGCTTGTATGCCACTTTTTGCAATTCATGTTTGAAGATACACAAACCATGCAATAGGGGTTCAATTTTTCCAACCCCTAACTTATTATGGTCCTGATAATAAAATAAAACCAAGTCCCCTTCTGCAAACACTTCGAGGAAAAACATATTTATGATATTAACCTTGACATGATTTTTGGGTGTCTTGTTGGCTAATGAAACATCATGATGGTGTTCATCAAACTGGGCTAAATACAAGAGACATTGTTCCTTGGAAAAGGTATTAGGTAAGAGTTTAACAAACAGTTTAAAAGAAGAAAATTAGGATTCAATAGGTAAATTTCTTGCATGCAATAACAAGTTGAAGTGAGGTGAAGCTAGTGACAATTTTGGCTGAAGTTCAATAGGGCCATCATGTCAAAAATAATATTAAATTCTATTTTGTATTTTGTGTCCCTATCATCCATTAATTCATGGTTTTCAAGACATGAATAATAACCTCTACCTCTCCACTTACTTGAGGATAAAGGGTGTTTAATTCTTACGACAAAGAGCTAACTAGGTAACTAATTCGATCATCATCTTATTGTAAAAATCAAAACCATGGTCATTCACAATCACCTTTGGGACATTGAAATAGAAAATATTATGATTGAACATAAATAATGCCACCATGGTGTTGTTGTTGGAATATGTACGCATGGCCTCAGCCTAATTAATGAAGTAGTCTATGGTTATAGTGATGTAACCATGGCCATTGGCCAAGGTAGGCTTACATTGCGTAAAATCAATGCCCCATTTTTCAAAAGGCCCAAAAACAACCACTAGATGAAGTGAAGCTAGGTGTGCATGCATTTTTGAAGTAAAAATCTGCCATGGGTGACACTTCTAAATTGCATTCATGCAATCTCTAAGGATCATGGTCCAAAAGTACCCTAACCACAAAGTCTCTTAAGCAATGGTAAGCCCAAAAAAAATGACTACCACATGTTCCATATTTAAGATTTATTCAGCCTCATCATGAGTAAGACATCGAAGTAAAATCAAATCCACTCCATGACAACAAAGAGTGTCATCGACAATAAGGTATTGTATCCTAGTGATGCACCCATCGATGCTTATCATGAAATAATTGAGGATGAAAGCATTGGGTGTGGAGATATAATAAAACATCTATCCACCATGGATTAGATGAGCTAACAAGAAATAATGACTAATTAGGAAATGAATTATTGACCAAGTCTTCTTCATCAATTCCAGGAATATAAAAAATTATATTTTGCAAGTCAAGGACTTCTTAGACCTTGATGCTACAAATTTGAAATCAAATTTTGGTAGAATAATTATCAATTTTGAGTATTTGTCCCCATTGATATGTTGACTAAGGATGTGTTGCATGGGGTTGGAATCAATGACAATAATATTATTTATCAAGAATATATAATGCTTTAAATGTTGGAAAACATCAAGGGCCAACTTTATGACATGTGTATAGCAAGTTGTGGGCTCAACAATACTATTTTTAAGGTAATAAATGACATGTTCTATTTGTACATCATCCTCTTGCATAAACAACATGTCAGTGGTGGATGCGGAAACCATGAGATAGAGCAACAACTCTCAAGAAAAATTAGGAGGGATCAATAATGGGGCTAACATCAATGCTTTATTCAAAGCTTCAAAAGAGAATTGAGCTTGATTGTCCTGTTATACGGAATCTACGACTGTGGATAGAAGTATCTTCCCTAGGCCTGGTGGACTGACCTATAACAACGAAAATACAAAGAAGATGATGTTTTCCTTAAAGTAAATAAATAAAAGGATGAGGTATACCTGGAATCTGTCATATGTTGTGCTCCTTCTTTGGCTTGTATGCTCCAATCCTAGCTTTGATCACTATAATTAGAACCTGCACAATCAAATAACATGAGCCAACGATCTATGGGATCTATGTAGCATCATATAATCACTGTATTCAATAGATCAACATGGTATTGAAATATATGAAATCATATCATATATAGGAAAACAAAGAACCATTTTGCATTAATAGAAATGAAGTGAGACAACCAAAAATAGGTTTTGATCTTATATAAAAGCTCCTCCAAGTTGAATTGTCCTATCCTTGCAAAAAATTGCACCTCTAGTCACCCTAATGCATGGAATAATCTCTCTCACAACAACAGCATAAGGGTAAAATCAATCTCCAAAAGCCATCCCCTTGCCTATGGATGGTTGTAAATATATAAATGAGGGAGGTAGTTCATGAATTCTTATCCTTTTACCAATGTGGGCTTGTGATCAACTCTTGATGGGAGGATTAACTCAAGGGATAAGGGATGAAAAATCCAAGGTAGGATAGGATAGGATTCGAGACATTTATCCAAGGTAAATAGTTACAACAGATCCTAGAAGCTTCTAGAAGAGGAGGCTTCAAGATTCTTTTTTTTTCTCCCGAATTTCTAGAATCAACACACGCCCAACATAGGGAAACTTTTAGAAGATCAACGTAGGCCCAAATAACGACAACCTAGTAGTCAACTTTGGCCAATGAGGGGCTAGGGTGTTCTGGTCCTAAAAATGACTGAAATGAGGAATTTCAAGAAGAAACTCAAGCATATGAGAGAGGCATACTTAGGGCTTTGTGTAGGGAGGATGACAAAGTGTTCAAAGGATGTGAATTATCCTGTTTGAAGGCCTATTGACCAAATGTGACAAAATGGACTATAACAGATTGCCCCCTAAATAAAAAAATTGGAAATGATAACTAATGACTGAAGTGTTTTACCTTGTGACAAGTTAGGATCAAGAAAAAACAACAAGATCATCATCCGTTACAACAATTTTACATCATGACATCTTTGTTGAGGGAGGCATACCCATACTCAACACATAAGCTAACATTACATATACAATGATCAAAATATGCATCCACAGATGACTCATGGTGGACCCATGACTAGATGATTGTCTATACGATCATAGCCACCATACATTGTGATCTTGTATTACTCCTAAAATCGCAGCCTGGATGGATGAAACTAGATCTGGGGTCTTCCATCTCGTTCACACAACCAACCAATGTACGAGTCTAACCATGTGCATCAATGAGTTGAGGTCAAACATGTTAAAAACCATCTGATTACTGGCCAATGATGTAAGTAGTTAACAGGCGTGAGATGATGATGTCAATGGCTTTCAAGGTATTGCAGTACAATTTGTATGGTGTGAATAAATGATTTGATGTCAAACACCATACAAAATCCTTAGGATGAAAAACAGTGATGAAAACCTATCGCCAAGAGCGAGGGAACTTGCCATTGGTGTATGAAAGCATCAAGGTACCGAAGGAATGTTCCTACGTCAACTTCCTGGATAATGAGATGATGTCAAGAGGAAGTGACCCATCTCAAGAGGGCCTCGATGTATCCCGCATCAACGACATGAAATGTGATGATTTGAGATACAATTAGCAGAATGATGTTGATACAAAACTAAATTGGGAAAGGCAGACATTGAATGAAGTCTTAAGAATATTGTATCATATATTGACTGAATGACTTCTCTTAAACACAACGGCGGCACTAAAATGAAGTTGGCAAGATTGAACCAAAACCAAAATATAGGCTTTGAAATGGTATGATACACCAAAATACAAGCAAATTTCCCAACCCAACAGCCACAAAGATGAAGTGGAAGAGTGTCATGTTCAAGAGAGACTCGCTACCATTAACGAAATTGAGTACCCCATTTTCCCAATTTCCCCAACCATATTGGTCAGTAACTCTTTATTTTTTAACAATCTTGAGGAGGATAACATATGCTTGATCTGTAAGTTCATCCTTTAGATGAGTCCCTCTAAGAATATTTAACGAACCCAAAGAAGGAGTGGTTCGGTCGCATCATGAACGATGAGTCCATCATTGTTTGATGTTTTTACGAGTCCAACAAAGGTATAACTCAGTATATTTTTCATTTTTAGAGAGTTTGAAAAGAGAGACAAAAAGAAAACTCCAAAGGTTCATCTTCACAGATAGTCCCTTAGGTCTGAAAAGGCAGAAAATAATACCTAAGAGAACCTCCTAGCCATGTTCAACTAAGGTATTCTTTTTTCTTAATTAGTTTATCTCATTCTAGAAAAGGGCTAAGGTTATACTGAGTAGACATATTTTCATTTATTAGATATCATTTTGGGATTCAACAGCGTTAAGTAAGTCATTCAAACGTATGACCATTTCCATGAGAGGTAGTCGTAACTGACTAATTTCTCATGATTTTTGAATAGTTCACTTAGCACTCATTGCATCGGGTGATGCTCACAGGGGTGAAGAAGTGGGAATGAAACTAGTGAAAAGTGGAGAACGAATCACATAGCATCAATCATCACTTCCGGGGCTTGCACCCGGTAACCAGGACTTCCCAGGAGGTCACCCATCCCAGAACTCCTCTAGCTCAAGCGCGCTTAACTGTGGAGTTTTTTTCCACAATCAAGCCCACTTAGCTTGCTACCCCATTTGCAAAACCTTAGCAAGTATTGTGCCTCATGAACCATTCAAGTAGAGATCCCTTGACTCTTTTTGAATTAAGTATGGGGGATTACGCAGTGCATTATATTAGATATCATTTTGGGATTCAACTGCGTTAAGTAAGTCATTCAAACGTATGACCATTTCATGAGAGGTAGTCGTAACTGACTAATTTCTCATGATTTTTGAATAGTTCACTTAGCACTCATTGCATCGGGTGATGCTCACAGGGGTGAAGAAGTGGGAATGAAACTAGTGAAAAGTGGAGAACGAATCACATAGCATCAATCATCACTTCCGGGGCTTGCA
>APFE031643894.1:124691-173005 GCA_000404065.3 Pinus taeda | reverse complement strand
ATGACTTACTTAACGCAGTTGAATCCCAAAAATGATATCTAATATAATGCACTGCGTAACCCCCCATACTTAAATTCAAAAAGAGTCAAGGGATCTCTACTTGAATGGTTCATGAGGCACAATACTTGCTAAGGTTTTGCAAATGGGGTAGCAAGCTAAGTGGGCTTGATTGTGGGGAAAAACTCCACAGATAAGCGCCCTTGAGCCAGAGGAGTTCTGGGATGGGTGACCTCCTGGGAAGTCCTGGTTACCGGGTGCAAGCCCCGGAAGTGATGATTGATGCTATGTATTTGTTCTCCACATTTCACTAGTTTCAATCCCACTTCTTCACCCCTGTGAGCATCACCCGATGCAATGAGTGCTAAGTGAACTATTCAAAAATCATGAGAAATTAGTCAGTTACGACTACCTCTCATGGAAATGGTCATATGTTTGAATGAGTTACTTAACGCAGTTGAATCCCAAAATGATATCTAATATAATGCACTGCGTAATCCCCCATACTTAAAAATATTTTCATTTACTTTAACGAGTTTGAAAAGACAAGTGCTCAATAATCTTTTCATATTTTGGGAGTCTGAAAAGAGCTGAAAGAGGACTCCTCCTAGAGGAATGAGTGGTATAAAGGGTAGAAATTGGTTCATGTCATGGTGGAATTGCTCAAAAGATGTAGAGGTTAGGAGGCTAGCTAATACGACCACTCATCGTAGCATTTCCCCAAGCAATGGTAAAACGACCATGTGAAAGTGTTTGATTAGCCAAGCAGATGGTGATGATGGAATGAGAAAACCAAGGCTTATTTGGCAGAAATGGGATGATAAAAATGCCAGTAATGAGGGATAGGATCATTGTGGTTTCATTTTTACACAAGCTTGAAATATGGGAAACTATGCTTAAAAATTGAGTGTTTTCGCTTTTACACAAGCTTGAAACATGGGAAAACTATGCTTGAAACTAGTTTGCATGCCCCCAACATAATGAATCAATTCGAGGTACATGTCCCCCAAGCTTCATTTCATTCACCTAAATAGACTATTGGTTACTAACAGGTAGATGGAATGAAGTTTCATGTATGAGATCAAGTAAAATACTTGACTGGGAATTTACAATATCTAATCAAAGACTCAAATTAGAAGGGGATATGTTTCATTTTTTAACAAGATTACACAACAAAAGAATTATGCCCATGACCTCATTTCATTTTTTAATGAGCTTGACATAAGAAAAGTAAATTTTCTCAAATGACTTTGTTTCATTTTTTAACAATTTTTACACAAGAAAAAGAACTTTGTTATGGGAACCTTGTTTCATTTTTTAACGAGATTGACACAAGAAAAAGAAATCTGCTCTAGGACCTTGATCATGACTTGCAGAAGGCTATGGCTTCCAAGATGTTTGTATCATATGGGAGAAAAATGATCTGGAAGGTATACATATCAAAGGATCTAATGGAAATATCAGGCTCTAATTCCCCCAATAAATGATGCACTACTTCACCTACTAGATCTAGGTCGAAAGAAGTTGAGCAGACAGTGAACGGATCATCTTCATCAGTAGGTATGTGAATGGGATAGGTTTTCACATAATTAACCTGTGGTGGGGAAGATACCACTTGCACATAAGGACCATTTAGGTAAGTTGATTTATTTGCAGCCAAATCAGGACCAACAAATGAAAGTTGATCGATAGTCACAATCCTTCCATCATGCGGGAAGCACATCACTCGAAAGAGCATGGACATAACAACATTCATAGTATAAAGATAGTCTCACCCCAGGAAAAAATTGAAGTCCAAAGGGACCATAATAACCATAACATCAATACATGCATTTTTTCCTCCCAAGGTAACATGAAACTGAGGAAGGATCCCTAAGGGTTGACTAGTTATTTTGTTAAATTCTAATAGATTCGAAGTGGCAAACACAAGTTGTGGGGAACCCAAAGTTTGCTAATTTTTATGCATAATATACAGTTGTGGATGGAAGTATCTTCCCTAGGCCTAGTGGAATGACCTAGAACAACATAAAGACAAAGAAGCTAATGTTTTCCTTAAATTAAATAGATAACGGGATGAAGCCTACCTGGAATATGTTGTATGCTTCACTCCTTCTTTGGCTTGTATGCTCCAATCCTAGCTCTGATCGCTATAATTAGAACCTATTGGGATTTTTCCCATGACCCTAACTCTTACTAAATCTCACCCTCAAGCTGAGAGATAGAGGATGATTTCCATTGGAAAAAAAACTATTGTAGGGGTTATTACTCAAATGGATTTTAGGCCCTAAAGTAGAAGGACTAACAATTGGATTATTACCACTAGGGGAATTTCCCCTAAGGAAAAAGGTTCTCCCATAATTTAAAGGCATGGCTACTGATGGGACCATATCTAGCCCTTCGAGAATTCCTCTGCAAGCAAAGAACTCCTAGAAGCAGGAACAATTTTGGAGAAAAAGGTAATTTGGGGGACATTTCCCATATACATTTGAAAACTCTTAGGGAAATCAATTCCCCTAGTAAATGGCATGCCTCCTAATGATTGACTACCCCATGGATAATCAAATCCTAAAAAACTATTACTGCTCCCATCATTACTAGGAACAAGCATGAACCCCCTCAATACTCCACCCAAAAGAAGGTTCAGTGCTTAGTATAGATACATTAATGATTGAGATAATAGAACTAGGTGGAAACCTACTAGCTCTAGTTTGTGTGCTTTAGCTTTTCCCTACATTGAATAAAAATGCAATGAAGGTTAGAGACAATGAAAACCTAGGAGAGGAGAAGAGATAAGTGGAGCTTCCAATGGCATTCACCAAAGTGATAATGTAGATACAAGGTTGCATGTACCTATTTTTCTAATGGGAGATAATTCCTCGAACCATTGAAGTCCCCCTAGTTTCACGTGGCAACGAAGTGTCTTTTTCTCCCATTGTGGAAGCACCACTCACAACTTACATCGATCAAAGACTATCGAGTGATGAAAAGGATTCATCAAGAAGTTCACTTACTCCTATTAGTATAGGGTCTATAGGATGAGTTAAAGGAGGGTTAAAATTAGGTGGTGTACTTTCGTCTACTGCTTCAAGTTGGACTTGCACATCTCCTTTAGAACCAAAAATATTCATCCCATGCTTAATGTTTTTAAGTTTTCAATGATAGGATCAATTCTTCGCCTTTGCAATGGAGGACCTTCTCCTTGGGAGGAATATTTTGTAGTTCATGAGATTAAAAAACATTTGTTTTAGCCTTGATTAATTGCAAGCATTGAGAAATGACTCCTTATGTCTAACTAGACTTAGACAAAATACCACACTGCTAGTCAAATTAACAAGATAGAAAAGACAAATTAGTTAATCAAGGGGCCTTCCAAAATCTAAATTAGGATGATTAGGGCACAATTCCAACCAAATAAGGTAAGAAAAAATTACAATAACTTTCATATACTAGTCGTTACTAGCACAAATCCCCCAAGTAGCAAATAGACTCACCCCCAAAGAGCACTGATATGGTGATGTAACATTTGTCTCAAGTACTACAAGCACTTCCCACTTGTAGTCATCTCGGTAAGGTTGACCTAAAGAACAACCACTATGGTACCACCTCACAATTGAACAACTAGAGGAACAATTATGTGTCAAGACCACATGAGTGGGTAGGGAAACTAAACTTGAAACATCATCAAGTGATTGTTCATATCTAACTTTGCCCCTTAAGAGATCCCCATACACGTAGCAATCCAATAGTAACCAGAGAAAAATGGAGTGGGGATATCACTTCACATGCTACCAATGTAACCTCATGCTTAACTCTCATGTTAGAGGAGCCTCCATGTAAGCAATATATGCAATCAATAGATTTAGACAGTCTCTATTGGATTATAGTTTCTACTTTCATGGCCTTGGAGAGTTTTTCCAATCCTATTCCAATTCCTTAAATCTTATCTACTCTTGGTTTTCTTTAAAAAAACAAATCTAATTGATTTAAAATTTATGCACTTTACTTTTTAATTGTTGTGGTTACTTAAAACATTAGAGTGTGATACTTGATGGTGTTTTTATAACTCCTCACAACTGAAATAAATGTAACTCATATGATAGGTGCAATTTCTTTATTTAATGAATTATAACTAGAGGAGAGGATAAATTCATTTTCACTTTTCAATTAGAGAATAAATACACACACAATTTCCATATCAATTTTATAGCTATAAAAAATAAACAGTATGATCCAAACAAAGATTCAAACAAACTCTAAAGAAATTTATTTTATAATAGAACACTCTAAATATTTTCAAATGATTAATTGCATGGACATGTCAAATTTTCACCTATCTAATGAGGGAATAAAAGCTCATGCACAACCAATAAGTAGAAGTTCAAGGCTGCAGGACAAAGGCAACAACTAGCACAATAAGACTTTGTCTCTCCAAGGAAGAAATCCAAACAAAAAAAAGATTCAACCAAGAAACTAGATTCAAAATGACTGTGAAGATAGGGGTAATTACTTAGACAAATCAAGAAAAAAACACTCAATACTATGCCCAAATCATTTATTTCGGGCACTTCACTCAAGCAAGCAAGCAATGCAAATTCACTAGGAGGCACTATTGAAAATGCAACAAGAAAATCCTAATTTAATTTTGTCCTTGAATTAAATTAGGAAAAAAATTGTAATTCCATGTGACATGACAACTTGTATTAGTTACATAAGTTAATTTGAATTAGTTGGCTTAGTTAATTCGAGTTTAGGGTCTAATTAAGTCATGTAGAGTGTCTTCTACATTTTAGGAGCCCTGGTTGTGTTTATTTTGAATTGTAATTGAATAATTTAGTTTAATTGGGTTAAAGTCAGTTAAACTAGTTCCAACTATTGGAGGAACTAGTGGGAGGTCTATTAGTGTGGTGTTGCATGCAGTGATCAACCAGTTAACTGATGATTCACTCATAAATAACTCATGCACGTCAGATATGAGAGTCACCCAGTTTAGATTGGAGTTCAGGGATAGTGTACTATCAATTGTATAATCATCTGAATTGTATAGGTGGTGCATGTAGTCAGAGGAAGGCCTTTGAGGATTGTGCAATTCATATTGAGGAATTTCCCTAATTAATAGGGGTCTAATTCCCAAGGAAATGACACAAGGAAATAGGGACATGGGCAAGCATAAAATTGGTTAAGTATTGACCTAGGCTTGTCTAGGAAGTAGTGAGACAGATAGAGATAGTTCAGAGGTTGCTCATGCTTGAGAAAAGAATTATAATCTTCTCATATTTTCTAACTAACAACAATATTATAAAATATATAATATATATATATTATATTATATATATAAAGCATGGGTTTTTAGTTGTGGCTTCCCCATGAAATCATTATGTAATGTGTTGATTGAATTCTTTCTATTGTATGTTTTGTGATTTCGTTATCATTTAATTGTTTCAATTGATGAGTAGAGCATATTCAAGTCTATTGTTTTAGTAAATTACAATTAGAAGTTTGAATCTACAAGGAATTTCTACATGGTATCAGAGCAGAAATCACTTTAGAAGAGGAGAACATGAGTTTTTCTTTTGCAGTTGAAATCAAATTTGTAGTATCATACTTCAGAGCCTGCATGTTGTCATTCTACGGATTGAGACTCGAATATTCCCTTGAGGGTAGTTCAAACTATATTTATTGGAAGGACATGATGGAGGTAGTGTTAGAAGACAATGAGCTTAAGGAATTCATAGACAAAGATATTCCTAAGCCTCTAGCAACTAATGCTCAAGATCTAGAAGAGTGGAGAAAAAGTGTTGCAAAGGCAAGAAGTATTATCCTAGAATGAGTTTGAGATCATATTGTCTCGAACCTCTATGGTAAGGAGACTCCATATGTAAAGTGGAAGGCCTTGACATACTTGTTTCAAAACAACAGTGACCATAGGAAGTTGGTATTGAAGGACAAGATCAGAAAAATCAAGATGGAGAAGGGAAAAACAATACCAAAGTACTTGACCAAGTTCACCCAATGTCGAGATGAGCTTCGAAGTGTTGGTGTTATAGTTGTTGAAGATGATATGATCAGCCTAGAGCTTTTAGGCCTTCCCAAGAGCTAGCACAGCTACCAGGATTCGGTAAATGGGAGGGAGAAGCTACCAGAGTGGGAGTGTTTGTGGTTTGACTTGGTGCAATAAGAGATTCATTGGAACACTACATATGGATCCTCATCCAAGCATGATGATGAAGAGAACTCTACCTTAGATGGAAAGGCAAATAAAGGGAAAGTGAAGTCATCTAATTCCAAATCAGATTCCAGTTAGCATGGTAAGAATAAGGACTTATCGAAGATTACATTTTTTCACTACCATGAGCTGAGACATTATGCCATGAAGTGTCCACACAAGAAGGTCAGCAAGAAGCCCTCAAAAGGAGTGGCAAGTGAAGCTCTTGCTTCATAATTCGAGTTGGATTTCACCCTCATCGCTTGCATGGTCACATCGATGATGGGTATTGTGTGATATCTAGATAGTGGAGCCTCATTCCATATGACTGGAAACAAATAATTATTCAGTGACTTGGAGGAGAAGGACCTCCATATGCACATTGAAATGGGATATGATGGAAGGTATAGTGCGACCAGAATCGGTACTATTAATTTTCATAGGGAGTATGGTTCTCCTCTCACATCAAAAGATGTCATGTATGTTTCGGTTATAAACAAGAATTTGGTTTCAGTTTCTATGTTGGAGGACATGGTCACATAGCCTCATGAAAAGTGAAGGAGATCGGGGTTCAAGTGAAGAACCTCTACAAATTAGATGTAGAAGATTGTGCTTCTTTGAGCACAAAAGTAGAGAAGGTGCAGAGACAAGACATCAGTGAACTGTGGCATAGAATATTGGGTCACTTTCACCATAGAACTTTGAATATCATGCAAAAAAATTCTACAAGACTTCCCAAGGGGTGCACTAGAGCAGAGAGATACATGCAAATGGTGTACAATGGGGAAGTACACCAAAGATGGTTGAGAATAAGCAATCCTTGAAAGAGTTCACTCAGATGTGTGTGGATCGTTCTTGGCAGCCTCCACTACCAAGCATAGGTATTGTGTAATATTTGTATATTATTTATCACATAAGTGTTGGATTTTCTTCATTCATAAGAAATATCAGACGTTCTTAAATTTTGTGAATTTAAAGCACTTGTTGAGAAGGACACTGGGAGGAAAGTGAAGGCTCTTAGGAGTGACAACAATGTAGAATATGTGTCGAATGAATTCAAGAAATTTTGTGCATCAAAAGGCATTCGATAGGAGTTAATAGCACCCCATAACCCACAACAGAATGGGGTGGTTGAAAGGAAGAACACAAGTATTGTGGGGGTTTCACAGGCAATGTTACATGATCAAGGCCTACCGTTGAAGCATGCAACATAGTTGTATATGTGATGAATAAGATTCCTCATCGGATTCTCGGGATGAGTACACTAGAAGAAGTTTTTTTCAGGTAAGAAACCAGATGTGGCACACTTCAAGATCTTTGGTTCATCAATTTACTGTTATGTTACCAAGGATGCAAGGAAAAAGCTAGAGCCAACAGCTGAGTTGGGCATATTTGTGGGGTACATTGATACACCTCACAACTATCAAGTGTACCTTCCATCTCACAAGATGAAAAAAGTTCATAGATATTTGAAGTTCGATGAAGAGAAGGCCATGAGATGTTCCCTTGAGAGAGAGATTCAATTGCATGCAGGTGAGGATCTTTTAGCTCCAAAGGAAGCACCTTAGGATGATGTGGAGCAACCACATGCAGAGGAGCAGAGAGTGGAAGCACCCACTCATGTAGAGACTTCTAGAGATGGAAGGAAGCACACCAAAGAGGATGATGGATTGATGCATGACACTAGAGAGAATGTGGGAGCACAACATCATAGTGTAGGCATAGGAGTTCACCAGATCAGTACACTAGCTACATGGATCTTGTGAGTAAGAGTGTAGAGATTGAGCCATCCTCATTCAAGTAAGTAGTACAGCAACTAGTATGGCTTGATGCCATGGTAGAGGAGTATGACTCCATTATCAGAATCAATGTTGGGTAAGTGGTACCAAGACTAGAATAAAAGTCAGTGGTGATTTTCAAATGGCTTTACAAGGTAAAGAAAGCAGCATATGGTAGTGTCGAGAAACAAAAGGCCATATTTGTGGCCAGAGGGTTCTTTCAGGTGGAGGGAATTGATTACGAGGAGACCTTTGCTCCAGTAGCAAGGGTACTCTTCAATTAGATCTATTCAAGCACTTTCAGCGTAGATGGGATGGAAGATACATCAGATGGATGTGAAGACAACATTCCTCAACAAAGTGATTGAGGAAGAGGTGTACATTGAGCAGCGAGAAGGATTTGAGACCTTCAATAGAGAGTCGCATGTGTGCAAACTCAAGCGAGTGTTGTATGGATTGAAATAAGCACCCATTGCTTGGTACACCAAGATTGACAACTATTTCACCAGGTTGGGCTTCACCAATAGTGAAGCAGATGCAAACCTTTACCATATTGTGGTTGAAGGTAATTTTTTTATTATAGTATTATATGTCGATGATTTAATTCTAACAAGTGATGAGAAGTTGGTAAAATCTTGCAAAGAGGATCTTGTAAGAGAATTTGAGATGAAGGATGTAACAACCTCGATCTTAAAATTTACAACTAATTATATCAATTTATGAAATTAAGAATCAAGACACATGTATTCAACTAATTAGCATAGAATTTTGTAAAACATGAGAAAATACGACTTACCTGTAGTGACGATATTCCTTACTTGTGATTTCGGAGTTGAATACTATTGAATCCTGCTAACCACAACAAAGTTTTGGGGATGACTCTCCACCCAACCGTAGGCTCAGTTGCACATAATATTTCTACAACGGGCCACCCCCAAGCCCTCAATCAACACACTACTGCTAGAGAATCCTTTGTCTCACAACACTTTTTGACCCAAGAGAATGGATGAAGGAAAGATGAATCTCATCTTCCTCATTGTCTATTAAATAGACCAAACAATGGAAAAGGGTCTGCATGCACACATTCCATGTGTCAACATGTAATTTTATTTCTTTAATTTAAGTTTTACTTAATTTAATATTTCTCTTTATTTAACTCTTTCTTATTTTATTCATTTTTACTTTTTGTTAACTTTACTTATTTTTACTATTTTTTAGTTCTCTTAATTTAACTCTTTCTTATTTTATTTTACTTTTTGTTAACTTATATATATTTATTTAGAACTCTAGTATTATTATTTACTATTTTATTTATTTATTATTATTATATTCTCTTCATTATTTATTATTTAGTTTTTCTCGGGGAGAAAATATCATAATTTTCATTATTTTGTTGAAAATTACATGTTGCAAATGCCATAGGCATATGCAAATATCGTGACCGTAGTCAACTGTGTAGAGTTTATAAGAAAATAAAAATTATAAATTTCTACAAAATGACCCTATGTTGGGTGTGTTAATGGTTGTTGTTCATATACAAAATAATTACATATTTCAAAATTTCACCAGTGGTGATTGCTGTTCTATTGCCAAAATATGACAAAAACAAAAAGTAACAGAAAACGCTGATATTAGGGCTTATCTACGCTCTGTAGATCTTGATCCATATATGGTCTGTGGAAAAAATGATAGGTTCGCTCAGGTGAGTGCTCTGTGATCATCCATTCTCCTCGAGGACGATGCGTTGCCTCTTTTGATAGCTTGCCTACACCTTCATTATGCTCCCTGTAAATATGAGTACATGAGATATGCACAAAATGTGTTTTGAGAAAAATAATATCATCCAAAATAGTTTTGAGTGTATATGCATGGCATGTTGTTGTGTTTTTTTTTTTACAGGAATGGTTATGGTGCTTTATATTAATCTTGGGCAGAATGCCAAAATCTGATTACATTGTGTGCTTCTTTGTCTTGATGCATTTCTTCGCTAAGAATGTAGCTGAGACTTACAAGATTCTTCCTTGGATAGACCCCTGCTGAGTTATTTTCAGAGATTTCCCCCCACTTGAAAATACAAACGAATTGTTTTAGTATAAGTAGTAGAACATGGCAGCAGTCTAATTATGGAATGGGTTCCCATGATTCTTCTTCCTCTTTCAGCTTAGTCCCGATAGAGAGTAGGGCAGCTTTATTAGCTTCGATGTCCGCCTTTTTATTGTGGATTCTCAACACATGGTAGTACTTCAAATCCTGAAAGTTGCTCTCCAAGCCTTTGATCCTGGTTATCAGCCTTGCTAGATTGAGGTCCGGTACTGGAATGTTGGAAGCCATTGCATTTATAATGACTTGAGAGTCGCCTATGATAGTTGCTTCATTAATGTTCAGTTCTTTAAGGGTATTGAGTCCTTGGAAGAGGGCTAAGGCCTCAGCTTGGATGCTCGTAGTGTAACCAAGACCCCAAGCGTAGGAAAGAATTTTTTCCCCGGTTTGATTTAGAACAACACCTCCTGCACCAGCTTTGCCCGGATTTCCCTTTGCTGCTCCGTCAAAGAAAAGTGAGTGCCTTGCTTGCGATTTAAGCCACTCTTGGAAGTCATTCTCGAGCTTTCTTATTTGCCATTCTTTGACAGTGGGGGATTTTCTGACTGCTGGATGAAATTGAAGTTCTAGCGTTGATCCCCATGCTATGTCCTGCTGTCTGAGATTGGAGTCGTCTTTTAGATCAATCAAGCACTCCTTTATGTGACTTTTAATTTTGGTTTCTTGGACTTTGTGTCTCTGTTTTGTGTTTCTGAAAATTCTTTTATTATGCTCTATCCATAACTGCCAACAAATAATTTTTGGGAGGACAACCCATGATGCTTTGATAATCATATTTTTAGGAGGAGCTCCTGGAAATCTGTTTCCTCATTCAAAGAAAATTTCAAATTTGGAGCAAGGAAGAGTGAAATTAGGATCCAGATCATGGGTAAAATAGGACCAAATCTGCCTGGAGAAGCTGCAATATAGCATTAGATGGACTATTGTCTCAGCGTTGTCATTGCATAGAGGACAGATGGAAGGGTCGTGGAAGCCTTTCTTCTGCAAGTTATCATAAGTTAAAAAAAAATTGTGGCAGTAAACCCAGGTGAAGAAATCGACCTTGGGCCAAGAGGGCAGTTGCCAGACGCCTTTCCAAGGAGCTAGATTCGTAGGAACATGAGGTCACTCGATAAGTTTAGCATACCCCTGTGTGACTATATATCCGCTGCCTTTTGGCCCCCAACCCATCTCATCTCTCTTCCGCGTATGGCATGTTGTTGTGTTGTTGAACCAGTTTATGACTATTTTGGAGTCTCCAAAAATTTGTATGTGCCTACATTGTTTGAGTATTGCAAAGGATAATAGATTTTGGAGTGTAATCAGCTCTGCACAATTATTTGTACCCTCTCCCAACCCCATGCAAATGTAAAAATAATGTGTATCAGACAGATAAAGGATTATGCCTCCACCACATCCCTGTTCTTGTGCAGCACCATTGAAATAGGCCTAGTGGTGTTCTTTGTCAACCAACTCCTGTGTGATGTTTCGGGGCCTAAAAGCTTGTTCCTCTACTAGGATTTCCCCATAGCTCATACAAATTTTTGGAGGAATCAATGTCCATACTATATTTCGTCCCTAAAAATTATGTTATTGCGGCACATCCAAATGTGCTAATAGACCATAAGCGGTAGGTTCCTAGCTCTTGGCTCAGATGTTGTTTCCCACCACCTTTCCCAGGCAGTAGGAATATTGTCACCACTCCAAGAATAAAGAATTCTTAGTGTCTGTTGGACATGAGTCCAGGGTTGCTGGGTTGTGGGGTAAGAGAGGAATAAATGGTGGTTCGATTCCTCCTCTGCATGACAAAGTACACACCAAGTGCAGCCTGGGAATGCCCATTTCCTAAGGTTTTCTCCTGTAGGGGTATTATCCATTATAATATTCCACATTATTAATTTGGTGCATGGAGAGCTTTTAACTTCCAAAGATGACTCCACCAGCTCATCAAACTGTCTGGCTTGTGACCAGCATGTATGATTTCATACCCTTCCTTAGGGGAGTAGTGTCCTTTGTTTGAATACCCCCAGACCAATTCATCCTCCTCGTCTCTTAGGTGCACATGGAATTCTATTAATGTCTGCAAATATTTTCTCCACTGTCTCTGCCATTGCTCTAGAATGTCCCATGCCTCCCCTGTATGCCAAGCTTTCTAGAAGATGGATGTGTTGTAAGGGTCCCCAAGATGTGTGATGAAGTGAACACCATTGAGGTTCAACATGGTAATCAAATCCGGTGGGAGCTTATAGGACTTTCCACTGCCAATCCATGGATCAATCCCAATCCAGACTAACTCTACATTTCCAATCCTCCATATGAGGCCCCTTTTAATGATGGGAAGAGTGTTTATTACAACCCTCCAGATGACTGATATTCCCTTCCTGTTCCATGAGGGTTGTCTTAGCTAGTCCAAGGCAGTGCTCGGCCAAATTTATTTTTGGTTGACCACCTCCGACCAAAGGCTCTTGTGCTTTAGGAGAAGACAGCCTAGTTTTGCAGCCAGAGCCTGTGCAAAAGCGGGGAGATGCATTAAACCCAAACCACCCTAATTTTTAGGAGTAGTGATCCTGCTCCATTTGACCCATGCAAAAGGCTTTCCTTCTTTGTGTCCCTTCCATAGGAACTGTCTACGGACTTGTTGAATCCTATGTAGTATCCCCCGGGGGATCAAGGCCAAGGACATCCAACAGATTGGGGTTGCTTCCAACACTGATTTTATGAGCACCAATCTTCCAGCTTTGGAAAGTAAGCGGTGGCTCCAAATGTTTAATCTTTTTTCCACCTTTGCAATCAACCAGGTCCAGTCTGCAATTTTATAACTTTCTACTTTAATCCTGAATCCAAAGTACTTCAGTCTGTCCTTCAGTGCCAAGGTTTGGAAGGGGAATTTTTGTAGAGCTAGTTGATTTTCTTGTTGTGTGCAACCAGAGAAATATATACTATATTTTTCCCCATTTATTTCCATTCCTGTAGTAGCACTGAAAAGTTTCAATATCTCTATGAGGGTGATGATGTCATGTATTTCCCCATCAAGGAATATGAGAATATCATCAACAAATAGCAAATGTGTTATAAGGCACTGCTTCGTGATCTTGAGGCCACGGAGTCTCCTAGCTCTCTTCTCCGTCGCAATCAGTCTACTCAGGCCTTCCATAACCAAAAGGAAAAGTAAGGGGATAAGGGGAAACCCTACCTGATTACCCTCTCCACTTGAAAGGTATGGGAGGCATATCCATTTATTAGGATTTCAAAGGAAACTGAATTAATACATCTCATAATCCACCTGATAAACACTAGTGGGAACCCCATATGGGTGAGTAACATCCTTAAATATAACCAACTAACCTTGTCAAATGCCTTTGAGAGGCCAATTTTGAGTGACACCCCTTTCAGGTTCTTCAGCTTGATGGAGTGGAGGGCCTCTTGGGCAAATCCAATGGCTTCATGGATTTGTCTACTTTGTAGGAAAGCAAATTTCTCCTAAGAGGTATTTTCAGATAGGATTAGCTTGATGTGATTTGTTATAATCTTTACAATAATTTTGTAGAGATAGTTGCAAAGGCAAAAGTCATTGAAGGAGAGCAGGGAGTCTGATTTGGGAATAAGGGAAATAAAGGTAGAGTTGATGGGAGCATCTATGCGGCCTAGGGTCCGACTTTCTTCCACCATCCCCAATAGATCTGGTCCAATGATGTCAAAGAAAGCAATAAAGAATTCCACAGACAAGTCATCCAGTCCCAGACTTTTGTCCTTCTTGAACCACTTGAGAGTTCTTTCTAGTTCCCCCATGGAGACTGGTTTTATAACTTCCTCCATCCCATCAAGTTCCACAAAGCCAGGGAAATGCCTTACATTGCTAATGATTTCAGCAATTGATGTTCCATGAGGGGCTTTGAATAGTTTCTTGAAGTGTGAGATACCAAAATGGGCGAGTTGTGGGTGAGTGGTGGCAATCTGGTCTAGGTCCGAGGGCATCTGCCAAAAGGTATTGTTGGCTTTCCTTCCATTTTCATATTAATGAAAGAATTTTATGTTTCCATCCCTCGCTTGAAGCCAGATTTCCCTGCTTCTATGTCTCCATGTTTCTTCTTGGTCAAGTAGGATCTTAGATCTTTGTGCCTCCATATCTACTAGATGTAGCTTAGCTTCGATGGATAAGTAACCATGCCCACTTTCATCCGTGAGGGAGGCCAACTATGCTTCAATGTTAACTAGGGTGTGGTCATCCCTAGCCTTTTTCCTTTTAGCCCACCTAATGGTTAATGTCTTCAGCTGTTTCAGGTTGCTACAGAACCCAACAACCTTCCTCTGGTCCATGAGTGGGGGTCAAGCTTGCCAAAACTCTAAAACCATCTTGATGTAGTCGGGGTCCTTTAACCAGGTGGAGTTAAATTTGAATCATGCCCTAGGTTTTTTGGTTGAGCCAGCCACTTACAGGTATATGGGAGAGTTATCTGCGATGCCCCCCGAACCCACCCATTACCTATAAATGGAGAGAGATTGGAGGAGGTCTTCCTGAATGAGGTATCTGTCTAGCCTTTGACCAAGGGCTACTTCTCTGGTCCGTCTATTATGCCATGTTGGTATATTCTTGTTCATGGGGACATCTATGAGTCCATATTGATCCAGGAGGGAGCTCAGTTGATCAGAGAGAGGGTCTACTTGCGAGTGGTGCCCCCAAGATTCCTCATGTCCAATGGAGAAATTCAGATCACCCCCTAGAATTGTGGATTTCGTTTGCCAGAAGGCCACCCTATTTTGATTTGGAGCATAGATATTAAAGATATGAAATTGTTTGTTTACCTAATTCAGCCGAGAAGCCATGCCCAGGAAACCCTGGCCACCCTAAGAAGAGATCACCCTCATAGATAGAGGATCTATCCCAATGGCTAGGCCCCTAGATATTCCTGCTGCATCCAGAGCTTAGAAGTGCCAGCTGGGTAAGATGGCTTGAAGGGACCTAATAATCTATTCAGATGGCCCCAGGGTTTCCTGTAAAAGGATCATGTCATAGAGTATATATTGCAAGAGTCGCTTGAGGGCCAATTTTTTGGAAGGGCTGGAAACCCCCTATAGTTGTAAGGAAGCCACTTCATCAGGGAACAGAGCCAAGGGTGTTAGATTCTCTAAGTTCCCTTTCAATGGTGTTCTGGCACCCCTGGGCCACATCTGCCCCCACAAATTTGATGGCTTTGGAAAACTTTGTAGGTTTACCCCTTGTGGGTTTGAGCTCGATGGAGGGGGGAGGAATGCCTAGACCCAGCAGATTAGGGTTTGTCAGTTGACAAGTAGAGGTTATAGGAGTGTGAGCCTGAGGCAAAAGGGGAGTGAGGGGGGTGGTGGAGGTGGCTCTGTTCATGTACCATCAGCGGGGTGGTAGAAAAAATGGGGGGGAGGAGCCCGAGCGAACAGTTGATGGGGGTAATCATGTTTGTGAAGGGTGCAGAGCCAGAGAAGCATTTATATGATTAAAAAATAGAGCAGAGGGAGAGGGGAAAGAAGCATTACCTATTGTAGTAGCAGCCTCCGCAATAAACTGGGATCGAGTTAGTGGAGGGGATATAGGTGGTATCTGTGGAGCACTGGTTTGTTGAGAAGTGACTCCATCTGCAACCTTTGAGTGATCCAGACCTGTGGGCTACTTGTTCACAATCAGGTCTTCTGGCTGGCGATGCTTCGTTCCCCTTATGGCCGCTTGAGTAGCAGGAGTGAGCAGAGGATAGTCCTTGTAGAGGTGGCCGACCTTATGGCATCTTCTGCAACAAAAGGGAACACCATCATAGTCCAAGTTTTGACGTCATGAAAAATGTATCCAATCGAGGGTTATCTTTTCCTCCAACCCCTCCCTTGTATCCAAATGCACTAGGATACGCGCCATTGTCATGATTCCTATATTTTTTAAGGATTGATTATGTTCCAGGTATGTACCCAGGGTGTCTCCAATGTGCTTGAAAACTAAAGGGGTCCAAAACTACATCCGAAGGCTCGACAAGCGAACCCAGATTCGCCAAACACCCAATTATTCCCTCTCCGGATCAAAGAGTGGATCCCATCTTTTTAGTAGGACTGGAGCAAATTCTATGTGCCAAAACTGGGATAAGATCTAGTCTGTGTATTCCTCCCTATGGAAACGCAGGGCAAACCACCCTCGAGTTAGAACCCTAATGATGGGCAATTATTTTAGCAAGGACCCCCAAATCTTAGTGGTCCAGAGCCGAAGATGTTCAACAGAGTAGTTTCTGCCACGCACACGACCAACCAGAACATTCTTTGCAGTCTCTGCAACTTTGCCCATCGAAATGTCTTCGCCCAATGCTAGGTTGATGTCCTTATCCACTGTTTTAAGGCACCTACCTTTCTTGGGCTTGTCTGAGCATCATGTAGTCAAGTAATCCTTGAGAAGGCCACAGCAACCCTGATTTACATTTTGTGGGGTGGACAGGGTAGATTTAGGGTTTGGTATCGGAGAGCTGAAATAGCCTGAGCAAATGGGGGTATTATGGTTAGTGCCTCCAGTGTTTAGGGTTGCACTGGATAGGGTAGGGTTATTGAGGGAGGGAGGCCCGAATGAAGGGATGCGAGAGGTGGATGCGGTGCAATGCAGAGCAGATATGTGGGAGAGCTGGGGTAAGGGAGCGTTGAAAGTGGGTGAGGGTTGTAGGCAAGTTCCAAGAAGGCTTAGGGTAGCTGAGGACAAAGGGGGTAAGTCTAGTCCAGGAGCATTGTCAATGTGAACTGAGGGTAGGGGATGATGCACAGAAGGACCTGGGTGTGCCTGAACGGAAGGTGCAGCTAACAGAGGGCACAAGGTGGCAGCGAAGGGACCAGAACCCGACACGGAGCATTGTTGAGACCATATAACCTCCTAGGTATGAGGGTCCTCCTCATAGTCAACTTCGTCGAGCTCCATTGTAATCGACAGTAAACAGTCAGAGGAAAAATAATGTCGTGGTGAAAAAACAGGATGGGGAGTAAACCAGGTAACTGCCAAATGAAGCTGATGTAGACCAGGTAACCGCGAGATGGAAGGATGTGTGTCGTTGAGGTTTTGGGAGGGTATATAGATAGAGGTTAGGCGAGCAGGGAGGGATACCCATAACCTTCATGTCTAAGGTTGTTAGTCCCGTGAACCTCCATGGGTTCCCCTTTCAACATCTGTAGAGCTCCCGATCTTCCGTCTTTATTATTTAGTTACTATTATTATATTTTCTTTAATTTTCTATTTTATATATAATTATTATCTTTATTTATTGTTTATCATTTATTTGCTTATATTTTAATATTATATTATTTTATTTATTAGTTTTATTTTTACTATTATTAGGGGACATTACAAAGGACCTAGGACTCTTGCATTATTTCCTTGGTATGGAAGTATGACAAGGAGATGAGGAATTGTTTGCTTCTCAAGGAAAGTATGCCAACAAGATATTGAAGAAGTTCCACATGGAGAGTAGCAAACCCATGGAGACTCCTCTAGCAAGGAACTGGAGGAAGGAAGATGCTACTTCAGGCGAAGTAGTGGAGGCTACTATTTACAGGCAACTTGTGGGTTCACTTATGTATATGGTGAACACACAACTGGACATATGTTTTACAGTTAACCAACTTAGTCAAGCAATGGTTAAGCCAACCAAAATTTACTGGAAGGCAAGTAAACATGTGTTGAGATACCTCAGAGGCACCACTTAGTTTGGTCTTTGGTAAAGACGGACAGAGGGAGTGAAGATTCAAGGCTTCACAGAGGCAAATTGGGCAGGGAGTCCATCCAACATGAAGATCACATCATGGGGAATCTTCAATGTTGGGACAACAACATTTTTTTGGTACAACAGGAAGCAAAGATTAGTTGCACTCAGTTCGGCAGAAGCAGAGTACATGGTTGTTAGTTAAGTAACTTGTGAGTCTATCTGGATGAGGAAGATCCTTGTTGGGTTATTTGTTCATGAGATGGATCCTACAATGATTTACTGTGACAATCAAAGTTGTATCAAACTCTATGAGAATCCATTTTTTCATGATCGATCCAAACATGTCGACATCTGGTATAACCATCTACAAGATTGTGTAAAGGAGAATCATGTTACCGGAGTAAATTCCTACATAGGAACAAGATGTAGATATTTTAACAAAGCCATTGTCAAGAAGAAAAATCAAGTTTCATAAAGGTAGGATCGGGGTAGTGGATAATCCCTATCTTATTGAGAGGGAGTGTTGAAAATGCAACAAGAAAATCTCAATTTACTTTTGTCCTTGAATTATATTAGGAATAAAATTGTAATTCCACATCACATGACAACTTGTATTGGTTAAATATGTTAATTTAACCTAGTTGGATTAGTTAATTTGAGTTGAGGGTTTAACTCGAGTCATCTAGAGTGTCTCCTACAATATAGGAGCCCTGGTTGAGTTTATTTTGACTTGTAATTAATTAATTCAGTTTAACTAAGTTAAAGTCAGTTAAAGTAGTTCCAAATACTGGAGGAACTAGTGGGAAGTCTAGTAGTGTGGTGTTGCCTACAGTGATCAACCAATTAACTGATGATTCACTCATAAATAACTCATGCGTGTCAGATCTAAGAGTTACCTAGTTGAGATTAGATTTCAGAGACAATGTACAATCAGTGATATAATAATCTTAATTGTATAGGTGGTGCATGCATTCAAAGGAAGGCCTACGAGGACTGCATTTTTCATATTGAGGGATTTCCCTACTTAATATGGGGTTAATTCCCAAGGAAAAAATGCAAGGAAATAGTGGATTTGGGAAAGAAGAAAATTGGTTAAGTATTAGCCTAGGCTTGTCTAGGAATTAGTGAGACAAATAGAGATAGTGCAAAGGTTGCTCAGGCTTGATCAAAGCATTGTAATCTTCTCATATTTTCTGACTAATGAAATATACAGATAGGAGAAGTTTTTAGTTTTGGATTTTCCCAGGAAACCATTCTATAATGTGTTGATTGAATTATTTCTCTTGTATGCTTCGTGATTTCATGATCATTTAATTGTTTCTACTGATGAGTAGAGTAGATTCAAGTATATTGTTTTAGTAAATTACAATTAGTAGTTTGAATCTATAAGGAATTTCTACATGCACACAATAAAACACCCTAATTCATAAAATATAACGAAATCTAAGAAAAATACATTGATTTGAGATCAAACACATATAGATTAAACCCTTAACACATTACTAAAGCCAAAATAAAAGTTATGAAAAGAATATTTTCAAAGAAAACTCCAAATTTCGATTATATACGCACCATTTCTCTAGCGCCTTGAGAAATAGGCAATCGTATCCTTTTGCACAATACTAGAGAGTGATGCATTACTCTTGTAGCCATTGGGAGGAGTGATGAAGGGACGGAGCAAGAAATTGTCTCAAATTTGATAGGTCTAGATATTTTAAGGACTCAAATACTTGTAGAACAAAAAATACAACAAATATAATACTTAGAGATAAATGAACCCAAGGATTTAAACAAGATGAGAAAGGTTTAATGGATTGATTTGCAACAGAGTTGACACTTCTATTGTGAGAAACTCCCACTACAAACAAGTGGATTTGCCCATATATTTTCCCAAGATTTGCGGCAGAACAAGGATAGACCATCTCCAAGTTTCCCTATATCTAATCTCTTAACCTCTTAGCAACCAATGAATAAGGCTAGGATGGAAATGACATACCTTAGTCTTGAATTCTAGTGATAATCTCGATTTATTTGGGTGAAGGATATATTGCTCTAGCCTCCTAGAGATCCAACTTCAACTCCAAGCACTTGTATCTTACACACGTGACAATAAGAAATCTTGATCTACTTCATCTAAGAAAATATATGGTTAGAGTATACCAAATATAACCTAAACTACTCAAGATAATATAGATCCATTAACAATATGCAGTAAACAACATGAAATTAGTAATAAATCAGGAATCTTATATTAAGATGAAGAATCTAATAGTACATCAACTTAAGAGTATGAATATCCTTCCCAACTCTTTGGCTCTAACTCCTCCTTGGCTTATGTTCACAAGTAAGACAACCCTATGATAGCAAGAAGACTCCTTGAGAATTTTGGTAGCATTTAACTATGTCTCTATATGTGTTTCCCTCAGGAATAACTCCATTATATAGATATACTAAGGAGAGGACATGATGAATCTAGACCCATATGTCCTAGTGAATTTAGATTCTAATACAAATTCCAATGCCATTAGATGAGGTCGTCCAAACATTTCAAAGTGATATCCTCATAAATTGAGTAGTGTTACCCACCATTTTGTTGGTGATATCCCTAGGAGAATTTTTTTTCTCCAATATGGTCCTCGGCCAGTATCTAGCAGCCCCTTGCAACTACCAACTAGATTATTGTGCCATTTTTCCGCCAAATGATCCAACCATCTAATCCCTCACCCATCTATCATAATCGTATGTTTGAAGGTGGACCTCCCGAACCTAAAGTTATGCCTTGTCATTTGGTAATTGAGCATTGTAGTTTGCTTATCATGGAAACTTTTGGGCATGGATTAATGGGGGGATTTAACAGAAAGAATGTGACAGGTTTGTGCTCTTGTCCACTAAACCCCTTTTGGATATTAATCTAGGATTATAGTCCCATGGGATCTCTTTTATTGACCATTTGGTTTTAAGTATGCTATTTCATGGGAAACCTTAATTTTGGTTGTGTGGTCCTGCTCTCTCATCCATATACATTTCCCCCTTTCCACTCATCATTACCCCATTCATCATTTCTCCCACCTCAGTCCACATTCCCCCATTAGGTCCACATAGGGCTAGCTCTCCCCTTCCCATTGCCCACACCTTACGTTAGGCTTGGAATGATGCCCCGGAGGTTGATGTAGCTAAAAAGAAAAGTAAAAGCACAATTGGCCACATTCAATAAGAAATGTACCACAAAATGCAAAAGATGGTTGGGACAAACAAATTTAGCATGTGGGAAAAATCCAATACATGAGCTCTACCACATCATAATGGCCATCTCACAAGTTCCTACATGTTCTATGAGCCTCCTTCATTATATAGGAACCCATGATTGTCCCAACACCTAGTGGGAAATCAACCACCCTACCTTAAAAGGGGGTATCCACTGATATATCTCACACATCATGCTCCTACCCCTTGAGCCCCAAGCTGTTAAGTAAAGAAAAATCATAAAAGGAAAAAGGCATATAAAGAAGGGTAGAAAAATCAAGGTCGAGGCAGCTCATGTACCATGATTTCTCCCTCCTACACATTATATACCCAAGTGTGGGATTCCCTCTTTCTAGCTACCGTTGTACCCCAACATATGGCCCAGGGTTGCCCCTTCTCATTCCCTACTCCATTCATCTCTTTATCACATGCCACCACCTTTTCAAGGATGGATCTTGGACATATTATCCCCTTTAGGAGTAGAAACCACCTAATGGGATACTTGGTTAACCCCATTTTGAGTCTAGAGACATTAGCACATGTCAAAGCTCATTATGGAAGGGCATGCCATTATGAAGTCCCCACTTGTGGTCCATGGTTTGTAAGCTCTTTTACTCGATTTCCTTGATGACTTGTTGTACTAGTAGGCTAGGGGATTCATTGGATCTTATGTGGGATTGCAGGTGGTCTCCATCTTGGGTTTGGTCTCCCTATACAGGGTCCTAATCCTCTAGAGGGCTACATTGGCACATGTATGGTGTGTATTGAGAGTGATGGGCCTCAAAAGTAGTATACAACACTCCATGGATCCCTAAAGATGTTCAAATATTCCTCGAGATTCACCTATTAGACAAGGAAGATGCACCTGGTTCACCTTTGCCTAGACAACCCCATAGATGTACCATGCACTTGGAAGCTGACTTAGGTCTTGTATATTGATGTGGAATCACTTACACCATCATCTGAGCCCTTACAAATGATATACAAGCATTTTCAACTAATTTGGAGACCCATGTGGTCACTTGTGTGCCCTCACAACCATTCGGAGCACCACAGGTCTATTATGTGGAGAACAAGGGGCAAATCTCTTGTCCATTACTTTTGGAAGTCCAACTCATCATTTTGACACTTATGGACTTCATCAGGCCTCTTAGAGAGCCCAATGACATGCACTATTGATTATTCGACCTCTTGGGAGGCTTATTATTTTATTTATGAGCTAGTTTTGTGGGCTTATCACCAATAAATAGTTATTTGCACATTATTTTATTTGATGGGCTAATGTAGGCTCAAATTAGGCAATTAGAACTCCTAATGAGTGTATAAATAGGAGAGACATGAATTCATTTGTATCATCACTTTGGATTGGATCGTTCTTCTCTTTAGAGAATTTCACACTTTTTCTCGGATGATGAATTAGAGCATGGATGAATTTTGATATTGGATTGGAGTATTTTATCTTGGAGCTTCTTTATTGTCGAATTTTTTATGGATGGATATGTTCTATTACATGCAAGTACACATGTTTAATGTTGTTCTTATTTTACTTATTAATATGCATTGAATGGTATTTTTGCTTATTAGGGCTAATTGTTGCGTTACATAATTGCAAAATATTGGAATTGTTGTTTCTATATAGCATCTCTCAATTTTTGGGCCATGTGAATGAAATCTCTTAGGGATAATTCCACTAGTGAATTTATCTTGATAAGCCATCTCCTTTTGCAGAGTGAAGTATAAAATATTTGAGCTCTCTTGTTCTTGTCACAAAGGCTAAGTGAAGTAGCCCTTAAAGCATTCTTGACTGAAATACGAGTTCTTTTCTCATCATTCTCCTAGACTCTATTCTCCCCAAGGGATTAGGAATTGGTCCATCAATAGGTGATCATTCAAAGAATATTTTTCTCCACCTATCCCTTTATCTTCTAGGTCTAGCAAAGTTGGGTCACCTAAGACATCGCTTTCCTGACAAAAAATCCAAGGAAAAAGCTTGATCTCCTAGCCCCTACTGTGTTGATGTTTCCTCAAGGCTTCATCTAATTTTGAAGCCATTCCAACGTTGGAGTTATGAGATAATCAAGCGCTAGCTCTGAGATCAAACTTTTCCCTGGTATTCCCTAGGCTAGCACCTCATAGGATCAATTTGACACCTTTAATTGGAAATTCTTGCTTTGATCCTTTCCCCTTCCTTTTCTGGGTTAATAACATAATTGGTTGCTATATTCTCTCCCCTTAACATAATTTGGATCCACTTGGTATCCTGTGGTCCCATACCTTTCAAAAGTCAATTCTTCAAGGACTGTTCTGGAATCCAAGTTCAATAAGGATTTTAGGTTTGGGAAAATCCTTTTCAAGACATATTCCTCTAACCTAACCCTCAAATCCTTCCCTCCTTATCCTAGAAATATTTGTACCTTGCTTGAAGAGCAAGTAAGCTCCATCCTTTACCCCCTTCTAGGAAAAGGATCATCATGGTCACTTCACATCCATTTGTTGATTCATCCTTCACAAGTGACTTCCATATACCAGGTCTCCTCCCATCGGTGAAATTCCGTAAAGAGTAGGGAGTCTTAGTTGAGGTGAAAGTGCACTAAGTCTCCATTGTTTCCCTTTGCCTAGCAGTTGTCCCCTTCATGAATCCCCTTTAGGCCCCCTACTAGTTTGAGTGGTAACATTTTGGCGTCGTTGCTAGGGACATGAGACGTGTGTTTTCTTCCCCGTACAACATATTGACATATCATTATTGGTGACTTCATTGGAAGAATGAAGCCTTTATTCTTCATTGACCTTCAAAGTCAATGCTTGTAGGGTGAAGCAAGCATGTGTTAAGGAATTTTAGTTCACCCTCGCGACTCCCATGATATTAATATATAAATATCAATGGCTTCTAAAAATCCTCACGATTGTTTTCCTTCTTTGGATATCACATGGGTTCTATTGACACCTAATCATAGGGATTGGGTGAATAGTTGTAATTAGTGTAAATAAATAATAAAGGAAATGGACAGTCATCGGGAGATGAACTAAACAGTCTCTCCCTCTTGTATATAATAATGAACAACCTAAATGAATAGATCAATCACATTTGAGGAGTTACATCAAACATACTCTCATTTTTAATGAGTTGTGGAAAGTAGTGTGCATTGGAAACGGAGACAAAGAGCCAGAACAACCTACCTCAGACAAGGAATTCGTCATTTGGGAAAATAAGAATAGCAAGGCTTATGCATTGATTGCAGCATCAGTAAATGAAGAGGTGAGTCACCATATTTCGCCATTTTCTAATGCTTTCGAAGCCTTACAAAAACTGAAGGAACTCTATGACTCACACTCTGCACTTGAAGTTGTTCAACTCATGATTAAACTCTTCACCCTTCAACTACAAAATAATGATCCTCTTGCTCTTGCATCAGAAGTAAAATTTAATATGCATGATATCAAAGTCACTAATGTTGAACTGGATATTCCTTTGATAGCTTTTCTCAAGGCACTTTATCCCACTTACTCAAATTATCTTGAGTCATTACAAGCAAATGGAAACCTCAACGATATTACCTTTGACTCCCTTGTGAAAAAAAATTGTTGAAAGAGAGAAATCTTTTGGGAAGAAGACAGCTCCTCAGTCTTCTAAAGAGGTTGTGTTCCTTGCTCATAAAGAAAATAATCTTGCTCAAGATTCTTCCAGAGGAAGAGGAAGAAATTTCAAAGGCAGGGGGGGCAGACACTCTCAAGGAGAAAAGTCAGATTTGCACTACATACACTGCAAAAGAGATGGATCACATGATGCATCCACATGCAAGTTTCCTTGGGACAAAATTAAGTAGGAAAGAAACCAACCCAAAGGTAAAACTAATGACAAAGAGAAAGGTAAAGCACCTGAATCTTCTCACTAAGTTGTGGCACACTGTATTATTGGAGTAAATGAAGGCTTATTTAATGCTTCACTTGCTTCTTGGAAAAATGATTAGTTGCTTGATTCAGGAGCAACTTGCCACATGACTTTTAGAAGAGATTTTTTTTAAGAATTTACTGACAATGTTGATGGAGTAGTATACTTTGCAGACAAATCAAAACTCAAGCCATCAGGGCTTGTCACAATTAGGCTTAAATTGCCTGGTATTCCAGACTTTCTTCTGCATCATGTTCTATATCTCCCACAGCTGAGGAGAAACTTGTTGTCCTTGGTCCACATCCACTAGCAAGGACACTCCATTCATATGTTTGATGGCAAGCTTGAGGTGAGAAAAGCATCAGACCACTTGCTTGACATGATGGGGATACCAGAAGAAAGGCTTCTCAAGCTGCAGGGTACCTCTGCTCATGCACAAAACTTCCCATACAATTCTCATTATGAAGAAGGTACATTTCCATCAAGTTTATTATGAAATGCTAGATTTTGACACTTGAACTGACAGCCTCCGCTTGTTGAAGAAAAATGGTGTTACTGGTTTACCTACAATTCCTAGGAAACTTAAGCAATGTGATGCTTGCATTGTAGGAAAACATAGCAAAGAGTCTTTTCATGATTCACATTCCAGAGCAAATAAAAAACTTGAACTCATTCATTTAGATTTATGTGGTCCAATGCCTATTCCTTCTGCAAATGGAAATAAATATATGATGACATTTATTGATGACTACACCAGAATGTGTTGGGTTTATTTATTAAAGAACAAATCTGATGCTTTTCAAACGTTCAAGAACTTTCATACATGGATTGAAAATGATGCACAATCTCATATTGGCTCTATTCGCACTGATAATGGAAAAGAATACACTTCAAATGAATTTGAAAACTATCTTCACCAACATGGGATCAAACATCAAACAATTGTGCCTTATAACCCCCAACAGAACGGAGTAGCTAAAAGAATGATTAGGACAATCTTAAATCTGGTGCGCTCCATGATGTTTTTCAAAAATGTAAAATTGATGTTTTAGGCCGATGCAGTTCTATGTGTTGTATATGTAAAGAATAGATGTCCATCTAATAATATTAGAAACAAGACTCCCTATGAAATGTGGTATGGGCACATTCCTTCAGTAAAGCGTCTCAGGGTCTTTGGTTCCACATGTTATGCCTTGATACCAAAGGTACATAGAAACAAACTTGGTGCAAGAAGTCATAAGTGTATCTTTCGGGGGTATTCAAACACCTCCAAAGCATATCGTCTCTACGATGAAGTCAATAAAAAGTTTGTTGTATCTATAGATGTAATCTTTCTTGAATCATCCAAAACTGACAATGTTGTTGAGCAGAAACTTGATCGCTTGGATAGATTCGTAAATGCAAAATCTTTCAAGAATTTGATAATCATATTCCACATCTTGAAGGGGGGATTCCTATACTAGATAAACCTGTGGAATCTTCTTCTGAAGCACTCTCTCCCCCGCATGAAACTCCAACAACGGATGATACTTTGAGTGATGTGATTGATAGAATTGGGAGACTCAATCTTGATTCAGCCCCAACTCAATCAACAGAGCATCTTGGACCATCTAAGAAAGGTCCCCCAAAGTGGCTGACAAAGACACTTGAAAGTGTTCATCCTAATGAGGTTGGAAAGATAGGAACTAGAAATTCAAACTAGCAAGATGGAGGTGATGTAAATGACTCTGATTCACCCGTTGATATGGATGTTTCTTATGATTGTGAATTGAATTTGTCTACAGATTTTGAACCAAATTCCTTCAAAGAAGTTGCTTCTCATGATGAATGGAAAGAAGCAATGCAAAAGGAGTGTGATGCCTTAATAAAGAATGGCACATGGAAGCTGGTTGATCCTCCATTGGGAACCAAACCAATTGGATACAAGTGGGTCTACAAGAACAAGTATAAAGTTGATGGCTCACTTGACAAGCACAAAGCCAGGCTTGTGGCAAAAGGTTTTGCACAAAAGGAAGGGGTCGATTATGAGGAGACTTTTTCCCCCACAGAAAAGTGGGCTACCATCCAGACACTCTTTGCCCTAAAAGCTTAGAACAATTCGAAAGTCCATCAAATGGATGTAAAAACTGCTTTCTTGAATGGAGATCTAAAAGAGAGTGTTTTTATGTCCCAGCCTGAAGGATTTGTTGTAAAAGGACATGAACATAAAGTATGCAAACTTGTCAAATCCTTGTATGGCCTCAAACAAGCACCGCAAGCCTAGTATGAAAAACTAACTGAGCATCTTTTGAAGCTCAATTTCAAACATTATGATCTTGTTGATGCAACTTTGTTTGTCAAGAACGTTGGAAAAACAATTGTATATCTTGTGGTATATGTAGATAATATTTTGATGACAGGGAAAAATGAGAGCTACGTTGCATCCATAAAGAAGGAATTGAGGAAAGGTTTTGAAATGATTGATATGGGCTATGTTCATGACTATCTTGGTATTGAAGTAACTCAACATCCAAAGTCCATATTCCTTTCTCAAAATAAGTACACTGGAGATCTATTGAATAGATTTGGAATGACTGAATGCAATCCTCTAACTACTCCAACGGAACAAAACTTAAAGCTCACATCCATTGAGGGAAAAGAATTTGAGGATGCAACAAAATATAGACAACTTACAGGAAGTCTCAATTACCTAACTACTACCAAATCAGACATTTTGTTTGCAGTTGGAATCCTCTCTAGGTTTATGCAAAAGCCTTGTAAGGGACATTGGTCTACTGCAAAAAGAGTTCTAAAGTACTTGAAGGGAACTCAATAGTTTGGAATCAAGTATACACAGGTGGGAGACTTTAGCTTGATTAGGTACTCTGATTCAAACTTTGATGGAGACAAAGAAATTGGGGTATCTACTTCAGGTTATGCTATGAGTCTCGGATCAGGAGCTGTCTCCTAGAGATCACACAAACAATCAGTTCCAGTAGATTCCACAACAGAGGCAGAATATGTGGAAGCAGTTGAGGCAACAAAAGAAATTGTGTGGCTTAGGAAAATTCTTGAATATTTGCAGGTAAAACAAGTACAATCGACTCCACTCATGATTGACAATACCTAGGCAACAAAGCTGGCTAAGAACCCAAAGTTCCATGATCGAATGAAGCACATTAATACAAAATATCATCTGATTCGACATCATGTTAAGGCCAAAACAATCCATCTCCGCCATTGTTCCACTAATGAACAAATTGCATACATCTTCATCAAAGAGCTTGGAAGAGAAAAGCTTCAAAGATTCAGAACAATGCTTGGACTCAGCAACATCCCTTCAGATTAAGGGGGGGAATGTTGACACCTAATCATAGGGATTGGTGAACAGTGTAATTAGTGTAAATAAATAATAGATGAAATGGAGAGTCATCGGGAGATGAACTGAACAATCTCTCCCTCTTGTATATAATAATGAACAACCTAAATGAATATATCAATCACATTTGAGGAGTTACCTCCTGTCTTGATAGGTTCTAGTATACCCAAATGACCTGGATTGGAAGCTTCTGCAAAATATTCCACAATTCAAAGGTGATCCATCCACAACAATGGACCACATAGCGAAACTTATGAATCATTCTTCCGAAGTTAATGTGGTCCATCTAGATAGCCTCATGGAGTTATTTATTGTCTCTATTGAATACAAGCATCAAGGTTAGCTCGACTTGTTTGAGCCTGAAAGCATTTAATCGTTTATCAAGTTCCTCAACAAATTCATAGAGTACAAGGGACCCAAATTCCAATCCAATGAAGTTACTTATGAAATCCTAAAGGAAGCCCTCCGAAGGGAAGGTCTCATTAGTAAAGATGAAGAAGATGGAGATAACCTTGAGGATCTTACTAATGAGCAGGAAGTGTAGAGCCTCTAACTTACACCTCACCATCCACTATTACCTACTGTTTTTCATCACTTACCTCTCTCTTTTGCCTCATTTTCAATGTAAAACCACCCAGATCATTACATTAGATGTCATTAAGCATGATCAAGTGAGATTTGCTAATGTGTGACTGTTTTGTTTAGATTTTGACATATTTACAGGCATTCCGCAGCCCTCTGCCAATTCCGCAGCCATCTGCTGATTCTGCAGCCATCTGGTGATTCCACAGCCTTTTTGTTAATCTCAAGGTTCCACGTGCCATTTTTCCAAATGAGCCACATGGGCACTTAGGAATCAAGGTGCTCGAGGTTCCTGTGCTATTAGTTCAGCCATCCACGTCATCTGCACCTCCGGTCAACAAGGGGCAAGTTACGGTCAACAAAGGCAGCTTAATGGTGATGCGTAAGCTGTTGGGTCACGTCAGCTCAAACGGTGACTTGTCCGTGTTACGCAGGCTGTGGGGGACATAATCCAACTCTGGATTCAATGCCCATAACGACCAGAACCTCCAGCTATCCACGCAGGCTTATGACGTGTTAATTAAACCTTAAATACGCATGACAGTCAGTTATTTTTCAGTTTTAGCTGTACGCGTTAGGCTATCCTTCAGATGCCTATAAAAACTTGTGTTTGCGTATGCTTATATAACTTTTTTATTTGCTGTGTTTTTATGAACCTGTTATAATTTTAGTGCATTCCAAGACTCTGTTTTAATAGTGCTGTTCTAGCACTCTTGACTGTGATTTTCTGCACATGGAGTAATAGAAGCAGTGCTGTTCTGAAGTTTTCAATATCTTGAGTCTTCTTTGGGTTATATGAATGGAGGGCCCTTGTTCATGTTAGCCTTGTACAGTATTTTATGTTCAGCATTTCCTTATTTTCATTCAGCATTTCCTTTTCTTGATACATGTACATCATAATTCACTTTCATATTATTTCATTTCCAGCCTTTATTTTAAGCTGATCAGCATTGTTCTTTTGCAGGTTTTTAACCTGGGATTGCTTGTGTTTATGTATTTTCTTTATGTCTAGTGGTAGTTTCAGTTGACAGATTCAAGTTGCTGCCTTTACTTTATTTTCATAGCTGATTTTTAGCTTTATTTCTCAAATCTGCCTGCTAACATATGAATGTTCTCTTGATTATAAATTGTTTATCTTTTAGAGATCAGAATACTAATAACTTGCAGCTGACTTTGGGTACTTTTTAGACTACTCTTTAACTACTTTCTAATCGTGCTTTACACAATACTATGTGTTAGAAGCAGAGAGTTAGAAAGAGCAAAACATTATAACTAGTCTTTAAAGTAGATTTTTCTCATTTTATCATTTCTTAGACTTATCTTTAGCTACTTCCTAATCGTGTCTTACACAGTACTATGTGTTAGAGGCAGAGAGTTAGGAAGAAATAAACATTATCATTGGTCTTTTAAGTGTTTTTCTTACCTTTTATTTGCAGCAGCATGAATGGTGTCTAATGCCATTAGAAAGTGGTTCTTTGCTTTCAGTTCATTTTAATTCATTTATTTCCTTCAAGTTTTCCTTTTCAGCAAGTAGTTAGAAACCACTAATCACACACCTTCACTCATCTAGAATTCACCTTACACACACCATCACTCATCTGTTTATAAATACATCACTCCATCTTAGGAAGATAAATTAACCACAAACAAACACCCCAAACGACAAAAGAAAGCTTTAAGAGGTTGCTTAAGTACATATAGTACACCTTCACTTCATCAGCTTACGAGCCCCGGGTTGACAATTAATGACATCAATTTAGGAACACTAAATTGACTAAATAGAGACTATGAGGATTTTGGAGATGTGACCTCATCGAAGGTATATTTGTACCTTGATATTGAATTAATAGAAATTCATGTTCCTTCCCTTTATTTACATGTTTGCCACAATAATGTTTACTATTTCTATGATATGTTGAGCTAATGATCTTCCAAGAAATATCGCTTGTCATCATTGAGTGTTTGTGGTTGTGTGAAGGTGTTGAGATCAAGTTTGGATGAAGTAAATCATTCAAGTGGAGCGCTGAGATTCTGCAACGAACTCAAAACCCTTTACTGACCTACAAGGAGGCTAGGTGCATGTTTTTTCTTTATAACGTCCAGAATTGTTTGTATGTTGCATGTTCGAGAATTGGGTTGGGGTTGATATATCTATTAGCTATTTTCCTTTTTTTTGGTGATCTTATTCTAGCACACAATCATGGACCAATAGCTCCTTGCATGTAAAATTCGTTGCAGTGGAACTGAAGCTTTCATTGCTCAGTTGGTTAAAGCACTAGTTTGGTAAGCGGGAGGTCATGAGTTCATCTCTCATGAGAATGTCCCTCACATGGTCAACCTTTTCAAATTGGGAAGTTTGACTTCCTTTAGCATGGCCCCACCTTGGTGAGCCATATGGTCCCCTTACCCTCCATCCTATGCCCAACAATGGGCACACTTTGATGTGACCTATTGAAACGTGTTGCGCTTTCATATATAGTATATAGGAGTGTGATGCTTTATAAAAAAATTTGTTTGATGTGCGATACAAGTATTTTTCATTCCCTATTTCTGCCAAAAATCCAAAAAAATTATAGAATTAAAAAAAATAAATAGAAAAATATGGTTTTGTTTTTCCCTCGACCATGTTTATTTCTTTCATTATGTGATTTAACCATGGGTCTATTCTTTCTAGATGGTTTTTATAGGATAGGGTGGAGTTTCTATTGTGACATCTGTTGGACCTTAGGTGTGCTTCTCTTGAACCTGGCATATAGGAGTAGGTCATATATCACCATCACTGATGCATTATTGTCCGTGAGCACCATATTTATGCCTTAGGTCCAACCCCATCAAATTGTGACTTTAGCCACTCTCCTTTATGCACATCATTACTTGGCAGTAGATATTGTTTGATCATGGATACCCTGTCTAGCACCCCATTGTTGTTTTGGTTTCCATGCAGTCATTTTATCCTCTTTTGAGAATCCCTCTGTCTATCCCACCATAACCTAGAATTTGAGCTTCATTTCCTATTATTCATGATATTTTTGGCTTTCCCCTAGGAGGATTCCACCTTATTATCCCTTGTGATTGCCAATTTTTATCAACCTACCTTTTGCAAATTGAACCTTGGTTTCTCTCTTCCATCGTCATCATCTGCTTAGCCTGCCATCCCCTTTCTCTTGTTGTTTTACCCTTTCTTGGTGGAACCATTATGATGAGTGGTCCTATTAGCCAACCTCTTGTATTCATTATGTCACGAGTATTTTCATCATTACCAGAACCAATTTCTATCCTCTATACCACTCATTCCCCTAAGAGGAGTTTTCTTTAAGCTCTTTTAAGACTCCTTAATTTAGAAAATATTATCGAGTGAACTTGTATCCTTCATAATCATAAAAGTACTTGAAGGGTCATCTACCTAGTATAATTTTAACCATTTTTTAGATTGGGATAGACTCGTTACAAAAAAGGAATACCCTAGTCTACTATGGCTATGAGGTTCTCGCTTGTATATTTTTATCTCTTTTTTATTCCTAGGGGGTAATTTTACGAAAAATTAACTTATAAGAAGAGAAGGGATGGAACATTTATTTCCATTATTCATCAAATGACACCATCCTTTGCATCGCCCTTGAACATGACACCTGTCTTTTCCATTATCTCACAGTTGGGTTTTAGCTTGCCTAAGAGTCATACCATCCATATGAATCTATTTACTCCTCCTTTTGGTTACTCTTCTAGTCATATGGAGTGTGCTTCAATGCCTCCTACATTGTTGCATGATATCACATTGTGCTCATTAGTGATGCTTCCAAATCACTCTTGTGTTCTATCGCTATGCGTTCAAGGGAAGTCTCAGTTTGTGTTGGCCATATGCAGTTTCCTGTTGACATTTTCAAGTCAGTTATCCCTATCTCAGTTGTACTTCATCATCTCATGACTTCATGCATACATCACATCATCCTGTTTTTTTCCATTTCGATTGATGGGGATACATCAAGGCCCTCTTTCAATGGATCTTCTCCTCTCGACTTTAGTTCATTATATAGGAACTTGATGTAGGAGCTAGTAGTGCCTTGGAGCTTGTAGACCTTAGTAGTAGGCTTCCTCACGATCGATAGTGGGTTTAAATCATTGGCTCTTAATTGGTTGATTTCACTTGTGTTTAACATTAGCACATTTACTCACACATAGTGGACTATACTAGGTACCTTGGGATCTATTTTCCTCATTGGTGGATTCCCTCACATCTGTTACTAGTTTACCTCATTGCTCGGTAATCAGGCAGTTTCTACCATGCTCAACGCCAGTTCATCATTTCACATGGTGTAGATTCATACCATTGGGGTTATGTTGAATACCTTGGGTTACAGACATGCCACTCTTATATTCCATCCTTCCCAGACTGCATTGGAGTTATGTATCATTTATGTACTTTGAGGGCTATCTATGACACTTCGTTGTTTGTCATGTGTCCATGGTCCTACTGGTGTATATTGTGACATAGATCCACATTTTATTTGTTTGTGGCTATGCTTTGTCTGACGAGTCACATGGATCCATTGTGTATTTCTTCATGGCCATGTTATAGTATTTCATTTCATGAATCCACAGTGTATTTTTTGGCGTCCATGTTTAGTATATTCTTGTGACCCTCAGGGATGTTATCAGCACAGATGAGACTTCAACTCCAATGCCTTCCAATATAAATTCTTGGTTTTGTCTCCTCACTCCTATTTTTACCTCTAAGCTCTGTCATAATATATTTCATCCATCAGCTTCTCTTTTGACCTTATACATTAGGGGGAATCTATTAGTAACTTATTTGCCTCCCTAGGGTTAGTACCTATGAGACATCATGTTGATTGACCTTTTCCCTGGGCCTCAAATCTTCTTTTTCTAGTAATGACGCCCAGTCACATGGATGATGGCTTATCAAAGTGACTAGAACCTTCCAATGGCTAGAAGCCCTACCTTATGAGAGCGACTGCAGTCATTTTATCCCTGTTTTGTGCCTATGATTGGAGAATCTTTCTAGGGTTTCATGGTTTCTAGGATATCAATTTGATTCATCATTTATTTAGGATGGCTAGGAATTATCAGTAAGAAGCTTCCATAACTTCTCGTCATCCTGAGTGTCCACATTCATCTTCTTAGGAGCTCTCTTCATCCTATTTATATTGGACCACTTGAGAGGGTAATGCTAGTTAGAGTCTTTAGGATACATAGCTTATGCACCAACATCAGATTCCTTCTGAGAGAGACAGAGTTTTCAAGGTTTATGAAGTTAGAGTTGATATTTTACCTATTATAGTGGGGAGACTCTACTAGATTTTGGAGAGGCAACCTGAGTGAAGGTATATTTGTACTTTGATATTGGATTAATAAAAATTCATATTCCTTCCCTGTATTTACATGTTTGCAGCAATAATGTTTATTATTTCTATGATATTTTGAGCTAATGATATTTCGAGGAAGATCGCTTGTCATCCTTGAGTGTTTGTGGTTGTCTGGAGGTGTTGAGATCGAGTGTGGATGAAGCATATTGTTTGAGTGGAGCACTGGGATTCTGCAATGAACTCAAAACCATTCACTGACCTTTGAGGAGGTTAGGTGCATGCTTTTTCTTTATAAGACCTAGAACTGTTTATATGGTTCGTGTGTTAGCATTGGGTTGAGATTGATTTATCTATCCATTATCCATTTTTGCTTTTGTTGTCTGGTGATATTTTTCAAGCACAAGATCACAAAGAAATATCTCCTTACATGTAAAATTCATTGCAACGCGTTTAACTCAGGGCAATGTCCCGTACAGGGAATAAAACACTGTTTTTTAGATTTTGGACCAGGTCTGGAAGGAGGGGTTGCCCTAGGCCATGAGTGCAGCATCACAAACCATAATAGTGAGATTTGGATCTATAACAGATGCCCCCTAATATATGAGGTCAGAAGGGGTACATGATGGCCGAAATATATTAAGCAAGTACTTGGAAAGGAAACCTACCAAAAGATGAGGAGTACTTCACCGGAAGTCAGCCTGCCAAGCCACAAAAGAAGATCAGAAAGAAACACCGTCTGAGGCGGGCATATCCATGCTTAGAGAAAGCAAAGCATGTCCGCATATCAAGTACAAGCGGATCCACTAAGTATACAAGTATAAATGACTGGAAAATACATAATGGATCATCTGATCATGATCGAACAAGTACATGTCTGAATATCACATATAAACTGTCAATGATGCTAGAAGATACAACGGATCACTGATATGAAAGATTGATCCCAAGAGGTACCAACTGAACATGATGGATAAGGATGGTACTGCATTGCAAACTCAGGTGCCATCATATAGAATGTCGCCATGACTGACTGCAACATATAAGGTGGAATGGTATCAACTAGCAGCAACAGGAGCAACTGTCAAGTGAACCAATGAATGCTGATACAACCTGAGGTCTTCACCGACCGCCATGGTACATTTCTACACCATGGGAATAAATGATCTAAAGTCGACCATGTGAGAAATCGTTTGATTACCAGTCATTGATGTATACCGTTAGCAAACACGAGACTACTCACCGATAATGATAATGAGCATCAAGGTACCCAGTACAAACTAACAAGTATGAATAAATGAGCTGAAGTCGAACACCTGTAAGAATCTATCGATCAGGAGACAATGATGGTTTCCCACTGTTGATAGCGAAGGATCTGCCACTAATGACTGTAAACCCCAAGGCACTGCCAGATGGACTCTAGATCTTTGCCCCAGAGCAATGAGTCGGAGTCGACAGGGAAAGATCCGCTAGAAGGAAGGCATTAAGGCATCCTTCATCAATCTAGCGCGAGTGTAACCCGTAGGCCAATAATGGAAGGAATCGGACGAAAAAAGATGTAGTAACCGAACCGAAGTACGTTTCTGGCGTACACAAGATGTAGCTAGCACACGGTAGAAACCCTCTGAACCAACCAATAACGAAAGCTGACACAGAGGCGAGGTATCCACCAATAGGGTCAAATGGAAACCAAGGTACTGCACGAATCCCGATGTGTGATAATGTAAGCTGACGTCGAACACAAGGGAAACCACTCAGTCAAAGACCCATGATACTGATCGATGCTGAGCACAAGGTAACCTATCAATAATGAAAATAGGGCCAGGGTGCAACTCTAGGCATGCCCTCAGAGCAAGATGTCGTCGTCAATAAGGACAAGACCCGCCGACAAGAAGTCAATGAGGTCCTTCTCAAACCAGCACGAGTAAAGGACCAATATAACTGATGTGATGTAAGACATGACGCTGACAACCGGGATGGCCGACTGAAAAAATGAGTCAAGGGACACCGCAGAGAGGCCGACTCAGGCTAACTTCCCTTGAACAAAGGCACGACTCAATGTGACTATGTGGCAGCATATGATGACTCTGTATAAGTTCGTCATGCATGAGGCACGAACGAACCCTCCATATGATTGGAAGAGATAACCAATTGGGGGAGAACTGACTCACTAACAAGGTTAAGGCGTACCTATGTCAAACTGAATCCCGCCCAAATGGAGGAGACTTTGTTTTGAGTGCTTTGTTCAAGGGCGACATGACTGACTCCAGCTGCCAACAATAAATGGAAATACTGTCCCGTTTCTGCTCTTTTTGGAATATTTAAATTTTTTTGTCTTTTTCTATTAAGAATGAAAAGGAATAAAAGAATGCTATGGTATAGTGGAAAGAACGAGTGTCGGTGAAACAAATGATCTAGTTCCTGGGAATGGAACATTCCTATGCTCAATGCAGGGAGGTGAAAACTGGTCAGTGACACTCAAAGGTACGTTCCTTCCACGGGTCAAGGTGCGTCAAGTTACAGAAGTCAAAGGTGTGAAAGGTTGATTTTGCAGTTGTCATGGTCAAAAGTTTGCTTAAACACGAGTCCAAGTGAAGCCGGCTCTAGGACAAAATGTGCAAGAGGTCAACATGCAATGCAGTAGTACAACTCAACACAAAGGAGCCTCTAGGGTATAAGGCCAGAACAAAGCAAAGAAGCTAAGAGGAATGAGTCTTCAACGCATAAGTCATGGCGGGACTACAGAGGAATCCCGAGCCTACTCAAATTGGAGTAGCATGGGAAACAAATGTCAGTGAGGTGCTAACTACGATGCCCATGTAAAGGATGGCTCTACCATCGTGTCATGATTTCAAAAATCGGCGAGTGAAGATGGTTTACGAACCATAACACGATGGGGTCGACCCTATGGAAGATGTATCAGCGAATGAAGGCTAGTATGCATAATGCAACGGAAAAATGGTGTCGCTAACCTATATGCCAGTGAGAAAACGATACCTGCCATGATAGGTTAGCAGTCATGGAACCGTCTCGAAATTGTCGAAAGACGTCCAAAATGTCCTGAAAAACAAACCATTCTTGACATTCCAAGCTCCCAAGTTAAAAGTCACATGAGGCCAAACAAAATAAAGTTTTGAAAAAATTTTGCATTTTCAAAACTTATAAAAGGGATTTTGGACTCACCATTTTTACCATTTGAGTTGGAGAGCAAAGATTTGGAGCAAAATGAGCAAACTTCCCGTATACCAAATTCGACCGTTCAAATTCTTCAAAAAACTCTAGGTAACTCTTATACTTAGCTTGCAATTGATTGTGACTAGTTTTAAGATTTTTAATTGATGTTTCACCGTTGAAATTTTGTCCAAAATTTCACCGTAGCGTATACACGGGTTGGTAATATGAAACCCGCGCACACGCGGGCCCTATACGCGAATGTGTGCACAGGAACCCGCGTATACGCTGTGAACCAATTTTAAACAAAAACTAACGGTTAGAAACCATTTTTTTCCTCAGAATGCCAGTCACTTGGCGTGAAAGAGAGCACGCAGCGGTGGATAATGAAGTCATGAATGATCCTCAAGCTTTGGATGCCTTATGGGGATGTTGTTTGCTTAAATTCTTCAAACTGCCGAACATGAAAGCCAATGTACGTCTTCTTGAGATGCTCATTGATTATTGGGACGTCGAGGAGGAAGCCTTCATGATTGATCAAATGCCACTCAGGGTGGAAGTGGAGGATATCATTTTATCACGGGCCTTTCCCGAAGGGGAGAGGTAGTACATTCCGGGGGCAGGACACGGAGCAGTCTCACCATAGAGGACTACGTACAAATATATTGCCCCGGACATCCCAAGAAGGTTGGGAGCTAGATTTCTATCACACATGTAGCGAGTTTATCTCTGAGGATAATCCTATTCACCATAGCTCGAGTGAACGGATCGTCCTCTCTGCATCAGGGATCACGGCTAACCATGAGCGTGGTAGTTGACTATCTCACTACTGTGTTTGACTGGTGTACTCCTCTTCTGGCCAACATGAAGAGACAACTCACTTCTATCAAGAGGGGACAGACTAAGAACTTTGGCTATGGGACTATCCTGTGTACTTTATTTTTCGAGAGGGTTCCCGCACTCCGTCCTAGGGTAGCAGTTTCCATCAATACCCCACACAATCCACGCATGGGCCGATGGGCTAATCTGATGAAACGTCTGGGGGGTGGGGAGGTCCCAAGGACCGCTTTTGACGATGACTTCTTTGCCTGGTGGGATCAGAAGATCATCACCGTGGATGACTACCCCTATGCTGGGCTGGATTTCCGAGGAGATCCTGACCTAGCATTACCGCCAAACGCAGCATGGGGCGAGATTGGTAAGAATTTTTTGATTTTATGATTTTTTGGATTTTTCAAATACAACGAAGCATTTTGAAAAATATTTTTGATGGGATTCAAATGACTAATATAATGATCATGTTCCAGATATTGGGCCAGTACGACCAGATGGGTTCCCGCGGCATGGACGGCATGTCCGAGGAGCCGAAGAGGCGGCTGCTGAGACAGAACGAACTCTAAACAACGTCCAGCGACACTTGACGAGACTGAGCTGCCGAGTACTGATGGCTGCAATAGAGGATCTTCCTGAGGATATTCAGCGTCATGTGGTTGGCATGCCACGTGACTGGGTTCGCACTTTTCGACGTGTGGCCAATGCGATAGTTACTTGCTTGGCTGCTCATCCTGAGCCAGGGCATTAGATATGCCGGACATGGTTATGGGCATTTGAGTCCCGATTTTGTATATTTTTGGACAACATATGTACACTCGAGATGCTTTATGATGATATATATATATATATATACAGTTTGACTTTTGATATGTTTTTTTATTGGATGAATGACTGGTGTGCCGTCTAATGCTTGATTAGCGAAGAATCCTACCAATTATGAGATCTTGGAATGTGCAAAATATTAATATAACAATGACTTTGCAAACCCCTCACCCTTAAATATTAGCGATATAAACATGGATCCCTTACCCGATAAATGTTGTTTAATTGTGACACTATCAATTGAGAATCCAGATAAACTACCAACGAGTCGATCTCATAAGAGATTGCCTCGGATAGTAAATTAATAACGGCGGTATACTTAGCCATATTATTTGAAGCGGGACCAATGCATACGCCTCTTGATACCATCAATTGACCAGTTGGATAATAGAGTACCCAAGCTGCGGAAGCAAGATTTTGAGTGTGCTGACTAGCACCATCGGCGAATCCAAAATAGACCAAGTCATCTATCAACACCTGCCACAGTAGACCAAAAAGTGTTGATATCAAAAAACTCTCGATGATATATGTACAAATATACATAATATACAAAGAATCCATTGCTTAACTCCTACTTAAGCAAAGTACTTCTTTAGGTAGAGCCCGTTTCGAGGCTCCGCGAGCTTGTTTCCCTCAAACTCGATTAACTCATACGACCCTTTTTCTAAAACTCGTTTAATAATGAAAGGACCGTACCACATAGGCTTAAACTTGCCTACCCCCAAGGTGTCTTTATCTTGGTCATAGACCAAGACAAGGTCACCTTCAGAAAAGACTCAAGGACGGACAGATTTATCATATTGTGTTTTAACCCTTTTCTTATGAGCCTCATTCATCGTGGCGGCCTCTCGACGCTGCTCATCGAGATGTTCCAAGTGAAGGAGGCACTCTTCAAGGCTCGAAGTCTCTGGAAGGAGCTCTACAGCTAACTTAAGAGATGGAATTTCACATTCAATCGGAATGATAGATTCCATCCCATAAACCAACTGAAAAGGTGTAAAACCAGTAGCAGTCTTCACGGAGGTCCGGTATGCCCACCGAGCCAAATACAACATAACGTGCCAATTGGACCGATTTTTGTCGATTGTCCGTTGGAGTATCGTCTTAAGAGTTTTATTGACTGCCTCGACCTGTCCATTGGCCTGAGGATAATAAGGAGACAAATGCTCTTGCTGGAAACCTAATTTGAGAACCAATTCAGACATCAGTTGATTCTGGAAATGACTGCCATGATCAGTGCCAATCTCTCTCGGGATACCGAATCTTGAGATAACCTGATTCAAAAGGAACAATGTTGCCATGTCACTATCGTTTTTATAAGTGGGCATGGCCTCGGCCCGTTTCATAAAGTAGTCTACAACCACAATAATGTACCTATGATTCGCCCCTGAAGGCGGGTTACAAGTTGTAAAATCAATACCCCACTTAGTAAAAGGACCGACGGTGACAATGGGAAAAAGAGGAGCTGGATGAGCACGCATATTGCGAGTAAAGATTTGACAAGGCTGACAGCGTTTGACTGCTTCCACACAGTCTTTAAAGAGTGAAGGCCAAAAATAGTTGGCACGTAAGATGTGCTGGGTTGTAGCAAGCCCCGATAGATGACCACCACAAGCTCCACTGTGGCAGTCATTTAGCACTGACTCTGCTTCCTCTAAGGTTAAACAGCACCGAAGGATTGAATCAACCCCTCGACGGTATAAGGTATCACCAACGATAACATAATATTTAGCCAGGTGACTTAATTTTCGACGTTCATCCTTGGAGAAAGTAGAGGAAACTTCAAAGTCTGGAGATAGACAATGATATCTCCATACCAAGGGTCGAGTGAAGAGATGAGGAATAAATGTTTGTCGGGAAAAATTTCCTCATAAATAGTATCCTCTCCACAAGGCAGCTCATAAATTAGCTCAGCGAAAACCATGGATTTCTTAGACTTGGCTGACAAGAACTCGAGATCAAATTCTTGCAAGATGACTATCCATATATTATATTTTCCCCCAATCACTCGCCTACTGAGGACAAATTGAAATGGATTGATCGCTGCTAAGACAAAAGTTTTTCGCAGCAGGATATAATGACGGAGCCGCTGGACAGCATGGACAGCTGCCAAGGCCAACTTCTTAACCGGAGAATAGCGAAGTTCAGGACCTATTAAGCCTCGACTCAAATAATAAATCACATTCTCGGTGAGAGCATCGTCTTCCTGAACGAGAACCATACCAATGGTTGATTCTGCTGCAGCGAGATATAAAAGGAAGTCTCTCCCATAATCCGACGGACTCAAAAGCGGGGTAGAGACTAGTGATTTTTTCAAAGCATTAAACGATCGTTGCGCAAATCGTCCCATACAAATGGAACTCCTTTCCATAGCAAACGCATGAACCCTTTAGTGATCTCGGCATAGTTCACTATAAACCGCCTTAAGAAATTAGCCTTCCCTTGAAGACTTTGAAGTTGTCGAATTGAGGATGGGGGAGGCAACTGAACTATTGCCTCAACCTTGAAGGGATCAACCCGAATCCCTTCATTTGACACAATGAACCCTAACAACCGACCTGACGTAACCGCGAAAACGCACTTGTTGGGATTCAACTAGATTTTATAAAAACGACATCACTCGAAAACCATTCGAAGGTGACTAGGGTGATCAATTCTCTTTCGAGAACGAGCAGCGAGATCATCCAAGTATGCTTCGATGACATGTTTGATGTCGTGGAAAGCATATGACATGGCGCACTGAAAGGTGCCTCCAGCATTTTTAAGACCAAAAGGCATATTTCTATATGCAAAGGTACCCCAGGGACATATAAAGGCTGTCTTATGTTGATCTTCAGGATGGATAGATATTTGATTATAACCAGAAAAACCATCCATGAAGGAAAAAATCTCATTACCTGCACACTCGTCGATAATCTAATCAATGAATGGCATGGGGTAATTATCTTTCAGACAAGCCTTGTTTAGGTCCCTAAAATCGATGCATACTCGGATTGTTCCTTGCTTTTTATCCACAGGGACTGGATTAGAAACCCAATCAGTAAGAGGAATAAGGTATATGAAATCCGCCTTTAGTAGCTTCTCCACTTCAGCTTTGATAGCTACTGCTTTCCTAGGGTTAACCATCCGAAGCCTTTGATGAACTGGTTTGGCGTTTTCATACGTCTTGATCTCATGTTAAACTATAGATGGGTCAATGCCAGGCATTTCTTCATAAGACCAAGCAAATACATCTCAGAATTCCTTGAACAGGTCAGTGTAAATTTGAATTTCTTCAGGGGAACACTCAATTTCGATGAAGATATTCTCGATCATGTTAGGGCCCCTAGAGATGTTTATAGGTATTGTTTTTGAAATCACCGACATATTACCTTCGGCACGAGCGTGTGCTGGAGCCAGAGGATTTGACACCGTACAATCATCACTAGTACAGAGCTTGGAGAATCTAGATTCTATCACCTACAATGGAGGAAGAAAGTATGAATGATGGTGTAAATCTTCCCAAGGTCGATCTATACCCATCATTGCTTCGAGGATTGCTTCTTCAGAAGGTTAAACTGAATCTAAGCAGTCCAAGGCAGAGGTAGAATCAAGGCTCCAAGCCGAGGCCACATCGCCATCTAACTCCTCTTCGGAAAAAGGAGTAGAATGGTCGTCTGCAGAGTTGATGATAGATTGATATCTAATCTCAGCTGCAGATATAGGGAATGCCATTCCATTTACTTGTCCTTCAACTAATGTGGTTGTAGGTGAAGGCAAGGTCTAAGGGTCTGAAAAATAACGAGTTTGGAAGAACTCTTCTCGAGGAGACTCCTTAGATGATGAAACGACATTGATTTTAGCGAAAGGAGAGGGAAGATCAAAAGTACCCATCAACAAGGAATACATCCCTACTCCTAAATTCTCAGTAGGCGAACGAGGGTTATCCACTAAAGGAATAGTAGAGTCAGAGCTTGCTTGAGGATCAACTGGACAATAATCCAATTGATCAACCTTAACGATTTTCCCCTCATGAGGAAAGCAAATGACACGAAATAGAGTCGAAACAACGACGTCCATTTCGTATACCCAGTTCCTTCCTAAGAGGAGATTATAATCGAGGTTAGCATCTACGACTTCTACTTCAATATTAATGACCTTCGCCCCAACACATATAGGAAAGGGCAGGATAATCCCATGCAGCTTATGAGAATGACCATCGAATGCAGTCAAGACGGTAGGTGAAAGAACAGCCAAAGGCGATCCAATAGCCTTCCAACATGACATCGACATGATGCACATGGAATCTCCTTCATCAATAACGGTAAGAAAAATGTTAATTTTCCGGTATGTAGACTTTATTTGGAAATCCATATGATGAGGGAGTCGCTTTTTGACATTTAACATGTCGAAAGTGAGCACTAAAGAGTTAGTTGGATTGACTGCCCCAATTGCGGAAAGTAAAGCACTTCGCTGAGCCAGAAACGACTGGAGAACCTCTAAAGCGGACATGGAGCATAGACTCTGAGCCAGATCCTCAATAATGGAGTAATTCTGGGCAGCCCTAGCATTAGGATTAATAGTTGCACGATTAGCGGAACCTTTCGGTATTCGTGGTATAGTCTCAACAGGGGGTCGCTCAATATGAAGGTTAGTATTTCCGGAAACAGTCTTGTCCTTGGAAGTTTCGGCTTCACCATATTCACGTGACCAAGTAGCCACATGGACGTTAGAACCCACCATGAAAACATTCTATTATCTTTCCCCTTCCTGGTTGCCCCCTGCGGAGGTTCCAGGGTTTGAACTTGCGCCAACAAGAAGTTGTTTCCCTTGGGGAAAAGGGTTGGTTTACACAGCTTGAGAACTAGAAGTCCCTTGCTGCCCTAACAAGCGTTGAGAATCTTCAATCTTGGGGCAAAGATGAGTTAAATGGTCTCCACTGCACAACTTGCATGGAAACTTGACTTTCTTTTTAGACTCATTTCTACCACCACCAACATTATTTCCAGATTTATTTGTGTCAGCCTTCCCATCCTGGTTATTTTTCTTACCTCTTCCTTTATTTTTCCCATTGGAATTTTGATTTCCTTTGGGATTATCAGATTTGACAGCATTAATCGAAGAGGTTTGGGAAGCTAGACGGTTAGACGATGTGACTTGGTTGTTAGAAGCAGTTTGTAAAGACAACTTCTGCAATTGGTTCAACAAGTTCACTGTATTCGTGTCTACCGACCCAAAATACCATCCGCGTGGTGACCTGGATTCGACTTAGCTATGTCAACCTTAGACCCAGGAGCATCTGGCAAATATTTTTGTAGGATCCCAGACTGAGAGTAAATCAATTCTAATTGATGGGCCCTAAAAATGGCTTGCTCCTCAGAATAGACTCCAGACATGGAGAGATCCTTGGAGATCTCAGGTTGTAAAGATTTAAAAACCATTTTAGACGGTACTCCAGAGGGACTTCGGCTTTAATGAGCCTCCTTCTCTGTCTCCATTCCTGAATATGGTCAGAAATGTGAGTTGCCTTATCCTGATGAAAAGTGGCTAGTACTTCAGTTCCAGCATCATAACAGACAGGAAACTGAAAATGATTTAAGAAAATATTGGCTAAGTCAGCGAAAGATGTAAAGCTTCCCCCTGGCAACTCTATATACCATTTGGCCGCATTACCAGTCAAGGTGCGTTGAAAAGTCTCAACCTAATCGAGTCATTGATAAGGGAGTTAGATGAGCACCACAAATGGAATGTGGTTACATGGTCGCCTGGGTCTTCACCGCTCTTCCCTTTGAATTTTGGAATGTCTGAAGGGAGTTCGGTTGGGACCAGAGGCCAAGCCATATTGTACTTGATTGGATCATTTGTTAACTTAGTGAGATCTGGCAAGTTCAATGTTGCCAGAAACAGAAGCCTAGGAGGACCTTGGGGATTCCACCCAGACTCGGTAGAACTCCCAAAGTTCTGAAAAGATTGACCTGGATTTTGGAAGGCACCAGGCTGCCCGAAGTAACTAGTAGAACCGGCTGAACCAAAAGGCAAGCCTTATGATCCAGCAAAATTCGGAGTTTGACCAACTCCAGCCGCATAACCACCATAACCAGCAAAGTTTCCTCCTAAAGGATTATAAGGAGTTAATAACCCCTGATACGGATTCCAAGCCGAAGCTAAGGGAGGAATACTTTGAAATGAACTAACTATGGTGTACGGCTTATTCCCTTGTAGGCCGAAAAATGGATTCCCAGTTCCCACGCCACTAACCCCATGGTTAGTCCAACCTTGGAAAGGATTGCTGCCTTGTCCTATAGAAGAAAAAGGCATGGATCCTATCGTCGGGTTGGAATGTGGTATATGACCACTTTCGAAAGGAAAACCCTGGAATGAAGCCGATCCACTCATCATGGACATGGTGTCACTAAACGGAACTGAAGGAATACCTTGTGAATGGGTGCCAAATGGGAAGAATCTAGAACCAAAAGCATTGGTTTGGGAATTTCCACTCGTGGACGGAATGGAGGTAGACCCAACTAAAGATGTGCTAGCAAAAGATCCAAACAAAGAAGCAGAGGAGATGGAAATCGTTCCTCCCCCTTGTACCGATGTTGGAGTCTGCATAGTTGTAGCACTTGTAGTAGAAGCCATGCTTCTAGTAGTGGTCATCAATGGTAAGTGCATAGCGTAACTTGGACTTGAAGGTCTATGTGTCGGAGTCCCAACGTATTGTAATACGTCTGGATGACTAGATGGTAGGGGAGAATTCAGAGCCGCTAATGACTCTGAGAGTTCTTCTACCTCTATGTTATTCTCCGCTTGAATGAGAACTCGAGGAAGAACTGGAGTGTTCCTCTCTTGTTCCGCAGAAGTGCCAAGCCTTGCTTGAATACTAATTCCCCCGAGAGGAGGATCAATCCTCGATGCGTCAACTGCTGTGGGATGAAACCCACCAGTAGTATTACCTCTGCGCCTTCTAGGAGAAGGCTCTAAACTTGGTGGTGAAAGACCACGAAGTCTGCGAGACCGTTTAGGTGATCGGTCAGCCACTTTGAATTTCTTGTTAAGATCTAACTAAAGACTCAAAAAATTGAAAGCTAGGCCAACTAAGAGCACAGAGCACACATTATAAAGTCCCTAAAGATAACAACTAATCAAACAACTTCCAAGTACTTCCACTCCGGGTGATTAGGACCAGACACCAAAATACGAGAAAGTGAATTAAGGGGCCTTCCGAAGATAGTCTGGGATGATGAGGGCCCAGTCCTATCAGCGAAGGTAACAGAGGAAGTTACGCTGACCTCCTAACAACAGCATGTGCCAGTTCAAGCCCCCAAGCTTTGCAAGGGTGCCCTCCAGTAGCATTGTCGAGAGTGATGCAATGTCGACCTCAGGTGCCACGGGATTCCCCTCCGCAGCCACCTATGTAGATCTCTAGGAGTAGCAACTATCAATACCAACTCGTCGCAGAAGCCAGGTGGAACAGTCGTGAGGTAAGTTTGGACAAGTAGGAGAGGGGGTATCTCTCTTCCTTGTCTTCACAGACCCTCATGCTTAACTCCTATATCTGGAGCTTTCCTGGTCTTCCTAACGCTATTGGATTCTCACTCGTTATTCAGACTCCTACATTTGACGTTTAAATGGCCTTGGAGAGTTAACTCTCCACTCGCCTAATCGGAGGCCCTAAAATCCTAAAACTTGTTGGTGTATCTAACTTAAAAGAAACATTTTAGTCAATTTTAGTTAGTGCTTGATTTGATGCAAAAGAAATTAATAAAAACCTAACTATATGCACATGCACTTGTTTTTGTTTTTTGATGAAGAGCAATTTCTACAGGGGTCAAAGGAACTTCTAATAAAACAAATCTTTCTTTTCTTTTCGTTAATTCACGCTTCACACTCACAAAAGTTAACAAAGCTATGTATGCCTAAAAAAATATGCAAATCTATCCTAATGCAACAAATATATGCTGATGCAAGATTCAAAACAACTCTAAAAACAAGAAATGAAAGTTGCTTGCTTATCAATTTTTATTTTGCCACTTAAAATGTCTAGATGGAATATGAGATGCCACCATTCATTTCGTCTAAACACTAAAAACAAATTTTAAGACAAATATAAATCACTTTCATTCACTAAAAGGAAACCAAATGAAAACCGAGTTCAAGAAAGCAAAACGAAGTTTTTCAAAAAGTTTTCTTCAAAGCAACAACAAAAGAGTCTTTTCAAAAATGCTCTCAACAAGACTGAAACTTTGTGATTGAAAAATAGGCAACAAACACTTTTGTAAGTTGACACCACATAATGGATGAAAACTCAACAAACATAAATATGTTCAAAGATGCTCTTAACAATCAAAAGCAGCAATGAAAGCTTTGGCAACAAAGACCAAAAAGATTAAAAAGACAAATTTCAAGAAAGTATCAATCAAAAACTTTCATGAAACAAAGAAGTAGATGGTCACAAAAAGCGGTTTTGTCAAGCAAACAAAAAGTCACCAAAAGCAATATTTAACACAAAGATTGAGACCAATCTTTCTACCGTGATGAATCAGAGCAGCCAAGATTCCAGGAAGAAATCTTCCGTGCTTTGGCAAAAAACGATGACGCTTGCAACAACAAAAACAAGACCAATACCCCTTACAATCAGAGAGAATTTAGAGCAAGATGCTTGCTGTAAAACAAACAACCGATACTAGAAAATGACTGTTTCAGACTAAATCAAACCACCAAATAGGCCTTCAGAGACAAACAGATTTACAAATCTTGAAAATTGCAAGATATACGCGACTGTACTTATGTACAGATTGCGTGTATACGTGACTAATACTAAGGAAACCTGCGTATACGTGGGTTAACTTCAGGAAACAAGCGTATATACGCTTCTGTAACTAAGAAAAACAGCGTATATAAAAGATTTCAAGAAAAATAAAAAACAAACTGAAGAAACTGGCAAAACTTAGAATTCAAGAACAGACCACACAGTAACAGCAAGAAAACAGGCAACTGAGCCCTGATTGGCTTGAAAACACCCAAACTAGGAACAACAAGAGTGTTGTGCCCAGTGGAGTCGCCAATTTTGTTGAGGGAAATGTTCCACTAGGGCTTTTGGGTTGAAACCCTAGCAGACTGAAAGTTGTCTATATAAAGAAACACACATTCACACAGCCATTATGTTATTATAAGCAAATTCTATAAGAAGAGGGGGCGTACCTTAGGTCCTACGTTCGAGTAGGTCCTTTAGGGTCCAAACCCTTCTTCAAGTTCCCTTTGCTCCTTTGTCCTACAAAACAACCAATTCCAAAGAACACAACAGTATATGGACAAAAACTTATAAAGAAATCATCTTCATGTTATAAAGAAAGGTAGTTAGTTATGAA
>APFE031643894.1:103088-120907 GCA_000404065.3 Pinus taeda | reverse complement strand
AGTTGCAATACGTACCTTTTGTGTGTTTTGCACATTATTGAGATCGAAAAATTGCTCCATCTGTAATATCCATGTTGCAGGATCCTTGCCATCAAACATCCTCATATCGATTTTTCAAATATGGTGGGTCTTCGATCCAACATTAGAGTCTATGGCATCATGATTAACATTTCTTTTGTTTTCATCATGAGTTTCCTTTACTACCCTTTCACCATTAGTGACCATTTCTTGTAGCAACTTATTCATATTTATCTTCAATTCATCCATGTATGTCTTCAAATCTATCTTCAAATCATCCATATTAGCTTCTACACCTTTCTTTAAACCATCCATCTTAGCTTCTATATCTTTCTTTAAACCATCCATCTTAGATTATGTTCCTTTTTGTGCAAGTGACAATTGTTGCACTTGGTCTCGTAATTTTGATATATCATGTTGCATTTCTTCCTCTTCTTCATGGGTCATGCTAGAGCTTTCAAGTTTCCTACTAGGTGTTTGCATTTTCTTTCCTCAAGGCATAAATTACCAATAATAATGCTTTACTATGCCCTTTGAATTCCTTCAAACTAATTTTTCAAACCAATCTTATGCAAAAAATTTAAAAAAACTACACACCTTTTTTTTTACTTTGTAGGAGCCTGATATTGAATTTGATGTATCTCTATAATTTCGGATCATCCAGTTCTGAAATTGCAATCTGTGGTATCACTCTATTTCCTCTTTCCAATGCCACTTGTCTGATCCAAATTGGATTCTCCAAGGAAGAGTTATGCGAAATCTTCCACAGTGACTTGATTATAGACTAGTTCAGTAGAGCGAACTTGTACGATGTGCCACCAGTCACTGTTTCAACCTTTAGCTCTAAAAAATATATAGAAGAAACTACTCTCCGTCCTCTTTATAAAACTTCTTACATAATTTCAATCCAATGCTCAGAGAAAAATTTATGACAATTTTCCCCAGGTCACCTGTTTGGAATGTAATTCAGGAGTCTGCAAAAAGCCCAACTTCCTCAGATCATATCTCCGCAAATATGGCACAAAAAGCTATGAAATTCGGACCCGAGATTTAGAGCAATGTCTTCGCAAATGGGTTTTTGTTTCAACTTCAGAAACCTCGCAGAAAAAATGTTATAGCGAAAATTCCACGATGACCTGTTCGGAGCAGCGAAACCCTAGAATCCAAAGCTCTGATACCAAATGTTATGTAACCAGCTCAATAAAAAGATAGAAAACATAGATCAACGCCTTAGAATTCATCCTGTTCGAGGGGGAAACCTCCTTTACATTACATAAATGAACAATTCTTGGATGATACAAATGACAAAACCTCCTTTCTATATATAGGAATCTAAGGAGTCAGAATATAACCCAGCCGACCTAACAATAATAATATAAAGCCACAAAAATAACAATAGAGGGATTCTATGGGGAACAATAATAACAAAATGGGGACAATAGGGGCACAACAATATTAATAAGGGGTATAACTACAATAGTAATGGGGTAATCATTAGTATTATAGGGACCCAACATTGTAGGTGAAGATGAAACAACATTAATTAGTTGTACAAAAGGTGAAAGGATACTTCACATTGATATATTTCAGGAGAATTTAATTCTTGAATTGTTGAATGACATTTTTGTCTCAAAACAAGGAATATTTTGTAATGAGCAGGAAAGTGCTCAAATGAAGTTTATTGACAGTTTTATAAATTTTGCAGATGATCAATATAAGGAATTGATGGCAGAGTTATTTGTGGAGACAAAAATCCATAGTAGCTTTAAATCTGATAATTGTGGTAGAAATTTGGTTTTATATAGGAAAGAGGAGTCATATTCAAATGATATCCTTATTAGATATGATGGAAGATTGAAATTACTGGAAAAGTTATTAGATGAACCTGATAAGACAAAGGGTAAGATTATCTTTAATGATAATGAAAGGGAAGCTTTAGAGTACAAGGAAGAGTTTGTAAATGACAGTTGTGGAGGAGAATTGGACAAAAATTTCATAATTTCTATGGTAAGGGAGAATGTATAGCAGACAGATCTGTCAGTGGATTTCAGCTAAGAACAAATTGTAAAGAGGAAGCTGAGAAAGTGTGGAAGATGAAGTCAGTTAAGAAGAGAGACAACAAGGAAGAGAAATTAACTAAAGAAATTTGTATTAGCAAGGAAAGTGGACAACAACAACATAAGATTTGGAATCCTGGAAGAACCGAAGTGATAGAGGTGGAAGAAATGAATAAGCAGCATGATGGAAGTGATGACCTGTTACAAAGCAAAGTTTGGGATACTGGATGATGAGCAAAAGAAACACATGACCAGGGGGTCATGAAAACTCTCAACTTTGGGAGTCTAATGCAGGAGCATTTAAACCTAGTTAGTAATGTGATGGTATGATCACATGTTGTGGCTAACACAAGGTTGCAAGAAAAGATATTAATTAAACTTATTAATTTAAATGTATGAGAGTGGTTTATTTGTTGTCAAAATCTAAGCAAGAAAGGGTATAACTAGCTTATTGATCCTCCCTATGTGGAGATCAGACCGAGTAGTTAGATTATCTAGTTTAAATAGGATATGAGGGATGTGAAAGCTTAAATTAGCATTTGTTTGAGAAAAGAGTGGAGTGAAGAGATTCTCTAGGGAAGAATGAGAAATTTCTAGATTTGAACGAAATGGGTTCATGTATGCGCATTTTGTATAAATTCTAATATTTTGGAATGAGTGAGAGGTTAGATTCAGATGGAAAGATAAGATGGATGAGTGGGGGTAGAACTGAAACAGTCGACTGTGACTGTTTCTTCTATAAATATTTATCAATATGAATACAATGTGGATTGTGTATTTCTTTGTGTAATTTAGTATTGAGTGTGTTCATAACTTTTGTCTCTAGATTGAGGATCTGAGAATTATTGTGTTTGTTGATGCTTAGAATATAGGATAACAGTGTGTTTTCTATATATAACGCAAAAAACTGGTTGATCTGGATTATCCCTACCAGATTAGAAGATAGAGATTGAATGAAGGAATGAATCATCATTGGTCACATGTTTGATCAATGATGATCTAGTTGTTAGAAGTCATGTGGTTTAATACAGGAGTAGACCCGAAACATCAAAAGACTAAGTTGACTGATAATTTGTGAAGGAACCCCAAAATAAGTCAGAACCGTCCGTTGGCTAACATATCTAATGGTGATCAGCAACTGCATGGGTAGGACTGTATGAATTTCTTAATCATGGCTGAAGCCTTGCACTCACTCCTAGCCATCGATCTAATATTCAAGCTCTTAGGTCACAGTTTATTACGGGAGTTAAGCCCATTTTTAAACCACGTTCTAGTTGAAGTCCCGCAAACAGTAGATTTGATGGCCTCTTATATCCAACAGATATCGTGTCATAGACTGATCGAACTTTAATTTCAAAAATGGACCCGAAAATCTATACATCAATGATTTATATTCCTTATCGGCTCTATAAGGGCTAGTAAATGTCGCGCAAGATCCCCGTCCGATATCGTTGCTGACCGTTGGATCAAATGTGCCTTGATCAGTGGTGGAGGATCACCAAATTGTGTGTTGTTCGCGTGAACCATCAACCATCAGATTGAAGGGTAAGATCAATGGCGGAGATTAAAGCCACTAATATTTGTGGAAAAGCAAACACGATAAGGAAATAAACCAAAGTTTGAATTCCTTTTGATTCCGTGGCAAATGAAAGGTTTGTCATATTGCGAGTAAAAAATAAGGAGTTTGGCTATTATAGTAAAATAACTAAAATAAAGGTATAGTTGGGCTTTTCTATTGTCTTGGGTTCTGATAATTTGATGGGGTTTCATTAAGTTAAGTGAACAAGGATTTAATTAGTTTTAATTTCAAATTTATGAAAGTGTGTAACCTTGCTCACTTTGGAAGTTATGTGGGCATAACTCATAGGTCCACATGGGATTTTTTAGACGATGTCAGTTACCTAGCATCACATTTGGTCACAAAGACCTAAAACGAACCAAGGGCACAGAGCTGGGGCCTAGCACCGAGAGCTGTGAGCCCATCGAAAGCGTGAGTTTTTGTAACCTAAATGTTAATTCCAATTTGATAACATCTGATGGTGAAGGGGCTATGAAATCATGTGGTAGTTGGTCATGGCCATCTGAGGAACCAAAGGCGAAGTAGAAATTACAAAGGGAGATAAGCCCCCGATAGGAGCCTAAAGGATTTAGCACCCAAGCACTGAGCCTGAGGTCATGACACTCAGTCCTATGGGATAAACATGAAGCAGGCCAATGTAAAAGGACCTGGCATCAAATATTTATGATTTTAAAATGTTATTTCAAATAAAGATATGATAATAGAAGGCTCTGATACAGTAGCACCTATGCCTTAAGCCTTTGGTCACAGGTAGTGGTCCCATGGTTGATAAGTGATAAAGGAGCTTAAGAAAGAGGAGCCAAGGGTGATCGTGACTTTGTGTTTTCGTAAATATCCTTTCTAACAGTTATGAGATGTATCAGGTCACTATAGTATAGCTTTGAGTGTATGAAGATGGATGGGTCGACAACAATGTTAAAAAGCACCAATAATGCCACCATAGTTGATCGCTTCCAATTCCAGAAAGGGGAAATCAAGTAGTTAAGGGGAGAAAGTGACATGCATATCGACTATTAACTACAAAGGAACACAGCGGCATGATGTGGCTTGATTATAGGTGATCACATGAAATGGCATGGAGATATTTTGCTATGGCCATCATTCAAATTTCTGATGTTTGTAATTTTGTAATTTGTTGCATTTTAAAGAAGGAACCGATCTGTTATGCAATCATAGGAATATGCGCACACCAAGACAACTAATCGATCAGACCACCGCAAATTTAGAAGATATTTTTAATTGTTAGTTGAAGCTCCCCCTCTCCTTATAAATAAGGGGAAGAAACTCATTTTAAAGGCTACTAAATTCTATATTTGAGGGGTCTGAATTTTTTGTCTATAAAGTTTCCGAGTTCTATTTACAGAGAAGGAGGTTCCAATTTTGGTCCAAATTTCTTGTTCCATGAGTCCACTTTGTTTTTGCACATTTTTCGCCTATTTTAGGTATTATGTATGTGTTATCGTCTCTTTGTCATTTCATATATGTGTCTCTTCCTCTAAAATTATGTAAATAGAAGCTACTAGATTCACTCAGAAATCATGCATTTACTTATGTTATATGGTAGCATACAATACCTATGAAACTACAAATTTACTATGTTATTTTATAGCATACAATACTTGTGAAATAAGATATTTATTATGCTATGATGTAACACAATGTACCCATCAAATATTGAGCTAGAAACCTTAAAATGCGCTCCACACTTTATACACTTTCATCTTCTCATTCTTTCATAATTCTGCTGGGATTTGTTGCTTAGGATTATGGGTTTCCTCAGCACTAAATTCCCTACTCAATATCCCTCTACCCATATTTACTGCAATGACAAAGTTTAAGTTGCATTCTATGTGTTTCGACCTCCAATCCTCAAGTATTTATTCGTTGGAATGCTACATAGTTCATGTGTATGTTCGATCTATCTATGTGAAAGGGAATTGCACCAACCACATAAATCACATTTATTCCTCTCTTGAGTTGCATCGAGTTATCTCTCAAGAGAGACTAAGATGTCCTATGAACTAACCCTTCCCTCTAATGGAGGGTTATCTCTAGGAGTTACAATAGGAGTAAAAGATATGGAAGGAAGAAGTTCAAGACATATAGAGAGAGATAGGTGGAGAGAGAGAGAGGGAGTGAAAAGGGAGAGATGGAAACAAAGTGTGTATGTATGGAGGTGAGATATAAATACAAATAAGGAGAGATAGAGAGAAGGGGGAGAGAGAATGAGAGAGGGAGGGAGAGATTAAACATATTTGCAGGATGAAGCTTGAGAGAGAGGGACATAGTGAGAGAAAGTGAGCAAGTGAGTGATAAGAAGGAGAGAGAGAGAGGAAAGTGGGAGAGAAATGAAGAGTGAGAGTACTTGAGAGGGAGGGGGAGGGAGAGATGGATTTGGAGTAGGAGAGAGAGGGAGGTGAGAAAAAATACATATATAGAGATAAAGGTGGAGAGAGAGAGAGGGAGGTAAGAAGAAATACATATATAGAGATAAAGGTGGGGACAGAGAGAGGGAGTGACAAGGGAGATGGAGAGAGAGGGAGAGAGGAGAGTAGGAAGGAAGAGATATAGAAGGGTAGATAGAGAGAGAGAAGCAGAGAGAGAGAGTAGGGAGATGGAGGGAGGATATATATACTATATAATATATATATATTATATATATTATATATATATATGGAGAAACGATGTGTATGTTTGTGGGGCGATATACAGAGATGAAGAAGGAGAGAAAAAGGGATATCGATATCTAGATGGACGGGGGAGAGAGGGAAGAAGAGAGAGAGATAATGGGAGGGAGGGAGTGATAGATAGATATATATAATGAGAGAGAGAGTGTGTGTCTAGGTGAGTAAGATACAGAGAAAAATAAGGAGATATAGAGGTACATATCGATATAGATGGAGGGGGGTGAAAAAGGGAACACAATTTCTTGCACTAGATATATTGAATTCAATGTACAAATCCTGATTTCTAATCTTATTTGATTTCTTGCAATACATGCATTGATATATGTGTGTGTGTGTGTGTGTGTGTGTGTGTGTGTGTTTATTTCTAATTTTATTTCATTTCTTGCATTATATGCATTAATTTCATTAAATATGTTAATTTCTAATATTGTTTGATTGAGCTTGCATTAGATGCATTTCTTTTAGTGTAGATATTAATTCCTAATCCTATTTGATTAATCGCAGCATTAGATGCATTGATTTTAGTGTACATGTTGATTTCTAATCCTATTTGATTATTTGCATTAGATGCATTTATTTTAGTGTAGATGGTGATTTCCCATCCTGTTTGATTGCTTGATTAGATGCATTGATTTAAGTGAAGATCTTGATTTCTGATTTGATGTAACTAGATATATGGTGTACATTAATTTCAAGGTAATTAGTTTCACATTTTACCTTGATTTCAATGTAAGCAAAAAAAAAATATTGATGAAATGCATTATCACTAAGCTTTTGTAGATAACCTTAAACAAAATAAAATTGAATAAAACTTGTATTTGTGACTTTTACATCTAAACATCTTTTAAAATTGAATATAACTTTTTTAAATCACATTTGAGGTTTTAAAAAATCAATAAAACTTATTTCAATCATAACAAATTTATTGAAATACTTGGATGACTACTTGTAAATTTAGGAAAGTTGATAACATTATATACAATCATAGAAATATTGTCATATATTGTTTTTTGACCTATATATTAAATTTCCATACAATTGACTTATATCATGTTATGACTAAGCTCTTATAGATAATCTCAAAAGAAATAACATTGAATAAAGCCTGCTTTATTTTACATGACAACTTTTAAAATTGAATTGTAACGACATACATGTTGATTTTACTAAAAGACACTTTCTACAAACCAATATGAAGCATCATTGTAATTCTTTCCATGTTCAATATTAAATTGATACATGATATATTTTAGTTCATTTTGGGTATCAAAGTGACTTGCATCATAACTTAAGGTTGTACTTATTTTCTTATTTTATGAAATTGCAAAAGAATTTTTTTATATTTTACTAATAGAAGTTATATATATATATAAACAAAATAATTTTAACATATCCATAAACTTAAAAAATTAACATGTTGAAAAATGCAGCAAGAAATTCTCAATTGGATTTTTCCTTGATTAAATTGAGAAAATTCGAATTTCCACATCAATAGATGACTTGGATGAAGTTAAATTAGGTAATGTGGTTCTTGTGAATCAATTAGCTCAATTAATGCGATTTAGGGGCATGAAATTTAGTTGTTTTTAGTGATTCCTAAATTTTAGGAGCCTAGGTTGAGTTAATTTTAGTTGTAATAAGTTAAACTAGTTTTAAACGTTACTATAACTAGTTGGTGGTTGGTCAATTAAGTAGTGGGACATCAGTTTAACTCAAAGATCATCTAGTTAACTGATGAATTAACTAATAATTATCTCATGCATGCAAATAATCTGAGTTTACCAGTTATGCTGGAGTTTCCACGACAATTAACCAACAATCCTAAACTAGTTGAGCATACAGGTGTTTCACAAGGTCATATGATCAGGCTAAGGAATTGCACGATCCATTTTGGAGAAATTCCTAAATAACAGGGGTCTAGTTTTTGAAGGAACATCACAAGGAAATAGGAGCTTAGGCAAAGGCATAAATTGACTATGTCTGGTTCAGATCCATTCAGTGAGTAGAGGAGATAGGTTATTCACTCACAGGTTGTGCTCAATTGAGCAAAGTAATTGTAATACTTCTATATTCATCATATTAATGCATGCAAGCATTAGGGTTTTTAGCAGATTGTTTTCCTTGGAAAAATTATTTTGCGCATGTGTGTTATTTCTTATTTCATATCAAAAAAAATTGTTCTAAATTGTGAATTAATGTCTACAGAGCAATAGAGTAGCTTTATGTCTTGGGATTTTGATTAAAACTTCATGAGGACTTGAAAATCTATGTCATAATTTCTATATGGTATGAAAGTAGGATTCACATTAGAGAAGAAATTTCAAATTTGTTTCTAAGGAGGTTCGATTTTATAGCTTAGTGCAGCAGGCTTTCTTCAGACCTGATAATATGGCCTTTAATGGACTTAGGCTAGAGTATGCCTTGGAAGGCATCTCTAGTTATGTTGCATGGAATGTTCACATGGAGGCGGTATTGGATGACAATGGATTGCTAGATTGCATCATGAAATATGTTGAAAAACCACCAGATTTGGATGCCCAGAACCTTGCTCAGTGGAAGAAAGATGTAGTTAAGGCAAGGAGAATAATCTTGGAGGGAGTATAGGATCACATTGTCTCAAATATACATAGAAAAGAAACTCCATTCACAATGTGGAAATCCCTAACAAAATTGTTCATGAATAATAATGACCACAAAAAGTTGGCTCTCAAAGACCAACTTCAAAGTATCAAGATGCAAAAGAATGAGACTATTTTGATGTATCTAAGGAATTTTCACACAATGTCATGATGAAATTGGTGGTTGGTGTAAACTTTAATGTAGAAGAATTGGTAGGCCTATCCCTTCTAGGCCTTCCCAAGAGCTAGTATAGCTATCAATATTTGGTGAATGGGAGGGATAAACTACTGAATTGGGAGCGCTTATGGTTTAATTTGGCAAGGGAGAAAATAAGGTGGAATATGAGAGATGGAATCTCATCTAAAGAAGAGGAAGAGGACTTTGTAATAGTCAAAAAAGGAATGAAGGAAAAGGGAGAGAATTCCAAAGGTGAGGCCAAATATAGCTTAGAGGAAAGAATAAAGAATTGTCCAAAATTAAGTGGTTCAATTGTCATGAATTCGGCATTATGCTACTAAGTTTCCACAAAACAATTCTAACAAAAAGTTGTGTGCAGTAGCAGTAGTAGGTGAACCTTTGGACTCACACTTTGAGCTAAATTTCACCCTTATCGCATCCATGTACAACACTATGATGGGGAGTATGTTGCACTTGGATTCATGTGCCTCGTTCCACTTGACTAGGTGTAGAGAGTTTTTTAGTGACATGGAGGAGAAACATCTCCAGATGAATATTGAGTTTGGAGATGATAGAAGGCATAATAGGATGGATATTGGTACAATCACCTTTCATAGGGAGTCAGGATCCCCTCTCAGACTCAAGTATGTCATGTTCATTCCAGGACTAAAGAAAATTTCATCTCTCTTTCAGTTTTGGAAGACCGTGGTTATGATGTGATCTTCAACAAAGGGAAAGCATTCTTGAGACACATAGACACAAGACAGGTGAAGCAAATCAGGGTTTGGGTCAAGATATTGTATCCACTTGAGGTAGAAGATTCATGCACAACCCTCAAGATAAAGTCATGGAATAGATATAAGGTAGTTGAGAGGGAGCATGATTTACCTCTCAATGTGGAGCGTCAGGAAGTTGTGGAGCAGCCAAAAATGGAGAGGTGGGAAGGACACAAAGTGGAGAAATCCACTCAACTAGAGAACTCTAGTGGAGGGAAAATTCAAGCTAAGTTGGCAGAGGGAGCACATGCATCCATTCCTCCAGTCATGAGGTGGGGCAATGTGAAGCCCTAGTCTCAAAATTGCAGAAATTTGGAAAGGGTCAATTGAGGTGTTCTTCTCATGGATCATTACCTTGCTACAAGAGCTCACAATAGTCCATCGTATAAGGATAAATGTTAATTAGATAATAAGGAGTTCAGAGCAGTGTTGACAACAGAGTAGGAGGCTTAGTAGAAGAATCAGTAACAATGGCATTTTCCTAGTAGACAGTTGCAGACACAGTTGATTTATTTTTTTTTAAGTTTCTTAGTTGCAAGTGTTGTAGTAGTTGAAACAATAGTGAGAGGTGTTACGTGAAATACATTCCACAGGTGTAGGATAAGGGTGGTTGATAATCCCTTTCTTGATGAGAGAGAGTGTTGAAAATTGTGACAATAAATTCTCAATTTTATTTTGCCTTGGTTAAATTGAGAAAACTTGAATTCCCACATTAGCAGAAAAACTTGGATGTAGTTAACTAAGGTGACATGAATCTTTTCACTTTGTTAGCCTAGTTAATTCAAGGTAGGGGCATGGAGTTCAGTTGTATGTAGTGATTCCTAAAATTTAGCAGCCTAAGTCGATTTAATTTTAGTTGTAATTAGTTAAACTAGATTTAATTATTAATAGAATTAGTTGGTGGTTAGTTAAGTAGTGGAACATTAGTCTAACTCAATGATCATATAGTTAATTTATCAATAAACTAATAATTGGCTCATTCATGCAAAGAATATATGTCCCAGTTATGGTGGAGTTCGCAAGGAAGTTAACTAAGTGTAAACTAGTTGAGTGTACAGGTGTTGCATGAGGTTAGATGATCAACTAAGGAATTGCGCAATCTATCTTGGAGAAATTCCTAAATAATAAGGGCCTAATTTCTCAAGGAACAACAAAAATAATTAGGTTCTCAAGCAGAGGTAGAAATTTACTATGTCCATGTCAAATCCTTTCAGTGAGGAGAGAGATAGGTTATTTACTTGCAAGTTGTGTTAACTTGAGAAAAGAAATCGTAATACATCTCTATTCATGAAATTAGTGCAAGCAAGCATTGGTGTTTTTAACAAATTCTTTTCCCTCAAAAACTATTGTGTGCATGTTTATTATTTCATATTGAGTGTCCAAAAATTTTATTCTAAATTGTGAAATAATGTTCACAGAGTAGTAGAGTAGGGTCATGTCTTGTGATTTTGATTAAAACTTCATTTGCAAATGCAAATCTACATCACAATTTATACCTAATGAACATCCATAAACAATATTAATACAAATCCATAAACCAAAATAGTGAATACATGTATAAATAAACTCTTCATATCCAAATAGATACAACTTACAAATATCACATGAAAATTCATAAACTGAAATAATAAGCATCCGTAAACTATAATAACGTCCATGTACATCCATAAATTGTTAATGTATGAAAATATACAAAGTTTGTATCACATGTGAATGTGCTCTATGAAAAGAGCTTAAAACTATATAAACTATCCACTCTAAGTACCATCAAAACTCCTATGTGAGTTCCACCAAACAAATTAAGTGTCCATAAGAAGGTACTACAATATAACATATTCAAATTAAAAGTAATTAGATAATTATTTGTACAAGTAAACAATATGGAAATAAATTATTTTAAACCACATTTTTAATTACATATACATGAATCGACTAACCTCAGTTGAGTCCAAATGTAAGTCAGATAGGATGGGCATCTGATTAATTTGGGTTTGGTCCTCCCCTTCCTATGGCTCAATGATTGGGGCCTGCATCGATGGACCTGCATCATTAGTGCCTCTCAACCTAGCATCCCACCCATGGCTCCACATAACAACAATATCAATGATACTCTACATATGGGATTGTGTACAATGGCAATGAAAACTTATAATTAGTTTATAAATTAATTAGCATATATGTGTGACTTAAAAAAAGAAAATGTTGAAATCTCAGAAATATTTTTTTTACCTCAACTGCTAGTCTATGTGGTTATACATAGTTACTTTCCACATTACTAAACATATGATTTGGAGGTGGACATTGAGGAAAATCCATTGAAACATTCTCTGGTCAAGATGGACTGCTAATCAACGTCCCCCTCGGATGACCTCATAAGCTCATTGTTGTAGCTGGGTTGTGTCTACATGTTATCATGAACTTATTAATATAAATGAAATCTAATACAAACTACAAATTAATATAAATAAGTATGCATAATTTAATAATAACAGTCAAAATTTTCGTATATATATATATATATACAATACCCGATTTTGTGTCACATAGGTCACACACCCTCCAAGTCTCATAGATGACATCACGATACATGCATGTATATGTCAAAAGCTATTTAAAGGGTAAACTCATGATAAATGCATCATCATATAATGGAACTAGTGGGTCACGAGGAAATGGTGGTAGTCTCTTAGTCTCTCCATTTGCAACACATCCACCAGCCAATGAAATTTGCATGTTGTCTGTAATAGTCTCCCTGGTCTAACCACCGAGTTGTGACAACTCCTCGAGCGCTATTGTTAATTCCAAGCTCTAAGACGGTAGTGGAAAGTATCTTGGAAGTGGTGGTACATGCCCAAGGTCTGTACGAGCCACCTCACACTCATAGATAGATCCCAAGTCGGGTCCATAATAATGAAATCAAATATCATTGTAATCTAGCCATATATGTAACACAGACTCTACATATAAATGCTTGGAATAATAAATGGTCACCTTGTCATGGTGGGGGAACTAGTCCCAAGCTCCAATGAATATATCATACACAAAAGGGGTTGTATCAACATTCCTAAAATATTTCATTGGAATCATACCACTATTTCTAGTAAGGTGATCAAGAGGTATGTCAAACAACTCCCTACCAACATCAATGTCCTTGGTGGCCTATTTCACCACCTCCCAAGTATCAAGGCCTCTAAAATCATTCCTCCTTATCCGTTGTATGGACTATAGGAGGTGCATCTGTGGGCTCGACCTCAAGTATGTCTCGATTAGCCTATTGATATTATCCAACATTAAGGACAAACTACAACGAGTCAGTCAATTGATAGGTATGTTATGTCTCTTGTGCGATCCATGTATGATGGTTCGTAACATCCTCTAATGTGAAATGAGTTGTAGCATCATCTAACGGAGGGATCGATGCAGCACTCTGATACTCAACTTTGGCCTACTGAGGGCTTCCAAGTCATAAACATAATTTAACATATATAATGAACAAACTAGAAGCATAATAACATATACACTAACTTCAAACACATCAGTTGAAGAAAATTTAAAAATTAAAGACAATTTCAAGACATAAACACATAAAGTTTAAAGAGGAATTAAAAATGCAGGAAGTGTACCTGAAATAGGTGAACAATGTCCCTTAGAGGTGGCATGATCATCAATAGAGACATAAACACTACCTATGACACTTTGATTGGTGTCGAGGTAGGATCTATGAGTGGAACGAAAACTTTCGGTGGGATACATGATCTATCACAAGCCTGACCACGTATAACAGAACCCCTCGCATTGTGATGTCCTATAGTTGTGGCGCGAATATGGGATGTCTCAACATATTACATATAATACATATAATAATATAAACTAATCCAAGAAGAAAATGTTGACTAAAGTATTGCATATAATACATATAAACTAATCCAAGAAACAAATGTTGACTTAGAAAGTATGTTGACAAAAAACCATTTCTAAACTCAAGAAGAATAATCTAGCATGAATCCCTAAACTTTAGAATCCATTTTTTTACAATTTATCAACCAAGGTATCAAGTTCCATATAAACACAATTGAAAGAAATGACCATATCTACCTTTTCACTTTTTTTTTGTTTATAAATAATGCATTTTATTCATAGTGCATCAATATGTAAATATATATGTCGAAAATTGAAATAAACCTATTTACAAAACTAATACAATTTGATGTCAACCAAATACTCAAATATACTTTTAAGTTCTTAAAGTTTGACATTGAAACATGACATGTCCTCGGCATAACCACATGAAGACAATGTTTCTTGTACGACACACTATATAATGAAATAATATGGTACAAATTAGAAATGCGTCTAAGTGTTTTTATTCACTTGACTAAATGTACTTTTCGTGATGGATTTAATGTATCTACCAATGATGCATTGTTGAAACCTGAATATATATATATATTATAGTATGATTATAATTATTATATAATATGTATGATGTTTGTGTGTTGGTTTATTTTAAATAGCTATGCTATGTAATGTTATATTATACTGTATATTAGTTTATATGTATGTCAATATACTTACCTCTGTTATTTAGTTCACTTGTTTAATTTATAATAGTTCATATGTATGCCAAAGAAGTTTATATATATAATATATAATAACTTATAATATAATATATATATATATATAATATAAGTTAAATGTGTTAATATAGTGATATGATAATATATTTAATAATTAATTAAATAAATAAAATTTTCTTTTAGATTTTAACTTTTAAATATTAGTTTTGTTATTTTTAACACAGAACATATTCATATTATTATTCAAAAATATTAAAATTAATTGAATTTAAATTTAAAATAACCTAAAATAAATTCTTAATTTTATAAATAGAGGTTCACTATAACAACCATATCATCATGTCAATCGCAAGCTCTTTAAGTCCTTATTTATTAGTTATAGTTCGTTGTTTTTTTCCTTGGAGTTTCCACTGCATATTTTTGGTGAAATTTGTCTATACAATTTAAATGTATTAAAAAAAAATGAAATAATAAAAAAAATAAAAAATAAATATGAAAATTTGTTTGACAGAAATTCCTAACCAAAAATTAAAACGCTATAATTAGAAAAAAATTGTTTTTACTTTTCAAAATCAGAAAATCCACATTTAATAAATAAAACATTGCAAGTAAAAAAAATTTAAAACCTAAATTATAGCCTTTTTGGTGATTTTTGTAGGAATATACAGGGTAAGTTCCTCAGACAGAACACCAAAAGGACACCGCTCACAAACAGATCACAGATCAATACACCAGTATTTTGACGTGGTTGAAACCCTCAAAGAGGGAAACAATCCACGGCCTGTGCCAACATGGCTACTACAGGCAATTTATCAATAAAAGAATGAAAATTTACATAAGCTTCTCTCATGCACGGTGAACCTACAAATGGACCCTCCATGCGCTTTAAATAGAATTCATGGACCAATCGGGTGTCAAGCCACGGATCAAGTGTCGGTAATACCGAGGAGAGAATGAACCGTCGGATCACTACATATCGTGACCGTCGGATTGTAAGTTACAAAATGTACAACGGTAAAGAAACACACTTTACCTAACTCAATACCTAACTCTATACTAGACCAAGTTGAACTTAACTATTCCTATGTGTCGGAATATCCTAACATCCCCCCTTAAGAACAACTTGGGATAGGATTGAAGGATTTACAAATATGACACAATAGGAGAAGGAAGGAGGCACTAGAGCCTATCCCCCCTTAGTGACAACTTCCTGAACTCCAAGCATATATCGAAGTTTAGTGAACTTCGCCTCTGTGAGAGCCTTTGTGAAGATGTCTGCAACCTGATCATCTGTTGAACAATATTGCACTTCAAGAACATGGTCATGAATGAGCTTTCTGATGAAGTGCATGTGTAGTTCAATGTGTTTGCTGCGCTGATGCTGAACTAGATCTTTGCAAAGCTGAATGGCACTTTGATTATCACACCAAAGTGTAGTCGGATGCTGCTGTTGAAAACCAAACTCTGATAGGATCTGACGAAGCCACAAGGCTTCCTTACTAGCCTCTACGGCACCACGATACTCTGCTTCTGCTGAAGAAAGAGAAATGGCAGCTTGTTTCTTGCAAGCCCATGTAATAGGTCTGAACCAAGAGTGAACACATAACCAGCAGTAGACTTCCGATCATATGGGTCACCAGCCCAATCAGAATCAGTGAAACCAACCAATAGAGGAGATGCTTCAGCACTGTAATGAATGCCAAACTGAACTGTACCGCGAACATAATGAAGTATTCATTTAGCTACTTTCTAATGACTTTCACGTGGGGTTTGCATAAACCGAGCAACAAGGCCAACAACAAAGGAAAGATCGGGAGGAGTATGGGTTAAATACAAAAGTTTTCCTACAAGTTGACGGTATAAGGTAGCATCAACTTCAGGGGAAGTACAAGTGACTGAAAGTTTGACTCCAGACTGAAAGGGAGAAGGAGCTGGCTTACAATCTTCCATGTGAAAAAAGCGTAGAAGATCACAGGCATACTTGGATTGGGAGAGGAAAATACGTTCCTTGGATTGTAAGACTTGAAGACCGAGAAAATAGTGTAAATGTCCTAAGTCTATCATTTGAAACTTCTTTTTAAGGTTGGACTTCACATGGTTAATAAGGTTGGGATCACTACGAGTGAGGATAAGATCATCAACATAAAGAACAAGAATGATAAGAGACTTTCCCTCTTTCTTGGTGTAGACAGTATTGTCAGAATGACACCTAAAAAAGCCAGATTCTAAAAGAAAACTATCCATTTTGGCATACCAAACCCGAGGAGCTTGCTTGAGACCATAAAGGGATTTCTTAAGCTGACATACAAGGCTGGAGTCTGTTTGTATAAACCCAATAGGTTGTTCCATGTAGATTCTTCATGTAAGTCCTCATGCAAGAAGGCGGATTTAACATCCATCTGATGGACTTCCCATTTGAAAGAGGTAGCAAGGGAAAGAACAAGGTAGACAGAGTTCATTTTGGCAACAGGGGAGAAAGTTTCAGTATAGTCAATGCCTTCAACTTGTGAAAAGCCCTTAGCAACAAGACAAGCTTTATGTTTATCAACTTTCCCATCTGGTCCATACTTGGTTCTGTAAACCCATTTGCATCTAACAAGTTTTCGTCCCTTTGGTAGAGGAACAAGATCCCGTGTATCATTTTCCAATAATGAACGATATTCTTCATTCATAGATGCGCCACAATGTGGATGGCCTGAAGCTCCTGCAAAGGTGTCAGGATCATAATTTGCTGAGACTTGAGCTAGTAAAGAAGAGGCTCTTTCGAACTGAGAACGTGTACGACGCTGATCTGTAGGATCACCGGCAAGATCACCTGCAGCATTCCGAGTAGCTTGGACCCATATTGGAAGTGAAAGAGTTGAAGGAGGATCCTGAGAAGGTGGGGGAGGATTGTCATCCTCACTTTCATCATCTGAAGAATAATATGTTCAAAAGTAGAAGAGATAGAGAGAGGTGGCACATGCGCCGAACTAGGTTCATAGGCCGATTTATTTTCATCAAACTTTACATCTCTTCTAATGATAACATTTTTGGACTTAAATGGAATAAGTCTATATGCTTTGACATCTTCAGAATATCCAACAAAGATACATTTTTCACTCTTTGGTTCTAAAGCTTTACGTTTTTTATCTGGAATATGGGCCCATGCTTCACTTCCAAAAACACGAAAGTGACTCACATCTGGTTTAATAGAGCTCCATGCTTCTTCTGGAGTGATGTTCTTTAAAGCTTTAGTAGGAGTGCGATTTAGTATGTAATTTGCCCAGTTAATTGCTTCTTCCCAATAGTTAAGACTAAGTTCTTTAGATTGAAGCATACAATTAGCC
>APFE031643894.1:21219-103068 GCA_000404065.3 Pinus taeda | reverse complement strand
TAGGCTGGTTCAAAAAAAAACGGCTCTGAAAACGGCTTCCGGATGAAGAAGTTATGGCTTTTTAAAAAAAATTGATGAAGGCGCCGACAAAGTGCGGGAATGTGCGGAAATGAATAAAAACGCTCCCTTTTCAACAAAAAAGGAGATTTGAACCCAAGACCTCTACTCTCATAAATTAGCTTTGAACCAAGTGAGCTAAACAAAAAGTTTGAGAGAGAGAGGGGGGGAGGACTTTGTTTTTTCTTGGTCACTGAAGCTTTGGATTGCGTGCTTGCTTGAGAAAGCTCTTTTCTCCCTACAAAACAAAAAACACAAAACCCAACACGGACATACAGAAAAAAAAAAAAAACCTTACGGCTTAAAGTTAGCTTTACCCTGAAACTAAATATTTTCCTCAATGTTTCTGATTTTCTGAGATCACACTAAGGCACAGCGGAAAAGAGCATACGCATGAGAAAAATCCTTCCTTTCTGTCTGATTTGCCCAGATCGCACAGAGTCGCAGGGCAAAGAGCATACGCAGAAATGAAAGGTATAGATCTGGTAATAAAATAGAGCTAAATAAACTGAAGCTGAAATAAATAGAGAGAAAATAATTGTAAACTACAAATAAACACTATATACCTCCATATCTTAAAAATGACGCAGCTAGGGCTACCGGAAACCTTTTCGCGTGAAACTAAAGGGATTCCTCACTGGAACAGATGCTCCTAAAATAACAGAGTAGTCCTCTCGGCCCGAAAGTAGTCAGAAACAGCAGATCTAGGAGATGGCAGTCGGATGCAGTTCTACCGGCTTCAGATTTGGATCACCAACGGACGCGGCCCTCAAATAGCTCTGATACCATGTAGGAATATATAGGGTAAGTTCCTCAGACAGAACACCAAAAGGACACCGATCACAAACAGATCACAGATCAATACACCAGTATTTTGACGTGGTTAAAACCCTCAGAGAGGGAAACAGTCCACGGCCTGCGCCAACGTGGCTACTACAGGCAATTTATTAATAAAAGAATGAAAATTTACATAAGCTTCTCTCATGCACGGTTAACCTACAAATGACCCTCCATGCGCTTTAAATAGAATTCATGAACCAATCGGGTGTCAAGCCACGGATCAAGTGTCGGTAATACCGAGGAGAGAATGAACCGTCGGATCACTACAATATCGTGACCTTCGGATTGTAAGTTACAAATGTACATGTTAAAGAAACACACTTTACCTAACTCTATACTAGACCAATTTATACTTAACTATTCCTACGTGTCGGAATATCCTAACAGTTTTGAAGTGTTTTCTAGGTTGTTTTGAAGTGTTTTTTATGGCTTTTTGTGGTTTTCTAAGTTGTTTTGAATTTTATTTTTTAATGGTTTTTTATGATTTTCTTAGTTGCTTTTGTTATTTTCTAATATCTTTTGAAGGGGTTTTTCGTGGTTTTCATGGTTTTCATATGGTTGTTTTATTTTTTTGTAATTAATTGGTTTTCATGGTTTTTGTATGGTTTTTTTTTCAAAATTAATTTGTTTAATTTTGCAAAAAAAAATTAAATAAGAAAGACAAAAATGATAAAATACCTACCTTCGTTTGAGCCTCCGAACATTGGCAGGATCATTGGAAATATTGATTTAAATGTTTCATACTTCAATTTCTTGATCAAGCTCCAATATTCTTGGTCAATCTACCTAGACATTCTCCATCGAGATCTCAAATTTCCCGTGGTCGATGCAAATGGCATGCGTAGACCCACTGGAGCTTCGCTAGGGGAAAAATAACATACCAGGTGCATTCATATTTGAGTATATATATTGAGAAAAAAATGAAATAATATATTGAGCATATACTAGGGGGCATAAAAAAAGTTAATGAAAAAATCAATACCTACAATATACGGTGTGTTGGCATTATCAAAAATTTGTTTTCCTATATGACAACATAATTGTATTAGGATGCATATGTGTTGTCGTTCATGGAAACCTACTTGGTAAAATATGTCAACGTGGTGGCACTAGTATGAGTACATATGTGATAGATAGATTAGACAAAGAAATATCAAATCAGAGATAGAGGAAAGACGAAGTTAAAATTTGAGGAAGTATATGCAAGTTCTGTGAAGCAAAGTCGTGTACATAAGCAGGTATGGTGAAGAAAAGTCACATATAGTTTCCGCAACATGCTATTCTAAATACCAAGGGTATTTACCATAGTATTGGCCCATAGTAATGATGCCAACAATGAATATTTGATCACACAAAGAATACCATCGACATAACTTAGGTTTTACCCCATGGTATTGGCTAAGGCATAAGCTATATAAGGAAATGGATATCACATTGATAAGCATGCATGATATGGGTTATTGATGAATTCTTTGATTTGAAAGAAGTTTGCACTATACAATGTCATGATGGATCAAGTCTTATAGATTTGAATTGACTACACACGAAATAATCCACTTATGGGTTGATATATTTATGTGATGATATGATGTGTGTCGTTTAATATGTATGCCAAGATTTGGGTTTGATTGATGTTCTATTGTGAAACGAAGGTATGATTTAGTAGTTTCAAATATGTATGCATGTCTTCTTCGAAAATATTGCATACATACGTGGATCTGCTTCTAGGTAGTAGTGTATCAGTTCTAAAGTATGGACATATCTATACGTGGGTATGATTCTTGAAAGGTGCATACATATGTGGAAGTGTCTTATAAGGGTCGCGTACATATGCTAGGGTTTTGCTGAATATGATATCTGATTAGTATTTTTGTGTTTATTGTTGTTTGCCGATGAATTATTTCATGATGATCTATATTTGACAGTGATGGTTGAAGTTGAGTTGATTATGTTATGAAATGTTGAATAGTAATGATGTTGTTATGAGACAATCTGTATTTGGTTTAGAGATCTGTGAGAAGTTCAGTATCTGTTTCACTGATTGATTTCAATACCATAGTGATTGAGTTTCACGGTTCAGTTTTTTCAGATCTATATGTGTGTACTATGAAGAGAAAGAGTGTATATACGCGGGTATATCTCATATTAGTAGCATATATATTCTAACATGAGATTGATCATGGTTTGTAGTGACATGATTAGGTTTCTATGATGAGAAGTAAGTAATATAATATTCTGATGAAGAGTATACAATGAATTAGGATGATATAGCTACTTTAGTTGTTTGAGATTCAGTAATTGGTTTATTCAATGATTTGGGGATTAAATGATTGGTTTCAGTTTGTTATTTGATATTAGGCTTAAATGATGATAATCAGTCCAGTATGAAAATTTGATGAAACATGGCCTACATATTTGATGTTTTTGGTTTAGGTGGATCCAATATGAAAATTATGAAGCATGGTCCACAGAGATGTTGAGTGTTGGAGCCTTCAGTGAGGAAGTCGAAGCTTCCTTCCAGTGGTAGATGGTAAATATTATCAAGGGATAGGAGATCCCTTTCGATGGGTGATGGTAAATGAGATCTGTGGGTTGGAGGATGAGATAAGTTTTTCACCTTCTGTAGGTGGGTGCCTGCATTTTGGTATGAGTCTACACTGAAAAATCCTGGTGTTCATGTGTGTTGTTGTCTTGATTATGTGTGATTTTTTATTCTGTTCTTATTGCACATGGTTATTGTGTAATTAATATTTAAAGAAGTATTGATCCATTGGTTCATGTTAAACATATTATGAATAGTCGAAAAGTTAGTTAACTAAACATACGCTACTTATCCTCAACACAATTGTGTAGATATGTTGGTTGGCTGAAGTACAATCACGTATAAAAATATGAATAAGAAATTCAAAGGTTTTAGTGAGTTTTAAAATGTGAATTCACCCCCGCCCCCAAGTATTTTTCCCAACAATTGGTAGCAGAGTAGGTACTTCAAAAGAAGCTTGATCGCTTGAAGGAGATCCATCAAGATGATGAAGAAGATAGCTCGAATGAGGGATTCATAAAACTATGATAGTGATATATCATATGCAATTATAGATGCCACCACGTATTCAGGTTTGGGAGAACCTCACTTTCTATTGATCAAGAATGAAGAATATGGTAATAAAGAATCATCATGTATGGGCTTTTGTTAAAACTATGGTCCATTTCCTTGTCTATGCAATAATGATAGTGATGATTATAGTGAAATAACTAAACTTGCACTCATGGGTAAAAGTTAAAGTAAGCTCTCTAAAGAAAAAACATATCAAAAAATGTTGGCCCTAGAAGATGAAGATCAAGAAAAGTCAGAAACAATGGAAAATGAAGGCATACCTATGCTAAGTAATGATAATTATCACTAATGGAAAGAAAAGATGAAGTCTAATTTAATGAATTTTGATGTTTGGTATTTAATATGGAATGCCTACATCAAAATTCCTCCATCAGATGAGGAAGTGCAAAAGAACAGTAAGGCACTAAGTCGCATCATTAATAGCATACCTGACTCAACATTAGATAGGGTTATCTATTATGAAAATGTAAATCAAGTGTGGGTGTTGGCTTGTATGGGCTTGACCCAAGTTAAAAGGTGATTTAGCCAAGAAAATCCCGATACCACTGGCCCTTTCGACAACAGTCCACAGAGCACAGACTGAGGTCTCACCTGAAGTAGTATGGGAGGGTGCTAGAAGCAGGTTTCCACACCATGGGGATGTCTGATGAGCTTCTGGAGGTCTGCGGTTCAACCCTGTGCATGTCACTATGTGTACCTGTTAGTCCCTTGTAACTTGTGATGCTACTTTCGTGTAGCCCTACTCATATTATACCCAAGTTTCTTATTATTTAATCTATTATTACTCGACTAATTAACTTATTTGTGTAAGACTGACAATAAATTAACATTATATCCAACACACATATAAGTGCACACGATAAACAAAACAGTATAAATCTAAAGAAGGTAATATACGACAGATGCAAATAAATTGGAATCAACTTCTCCATATTTATTCTTTGTTTACGATTACAGAGTCAACACTACCCTACACACTCAGCTGCAAGGGTCCGCGCACTCAGTTGCGGACTCTACTAGGCCTCTGCACACTCAGCTATAGAGCCTCTTTCTACTACTATGACCCAATACACTTAAACTCTTACTCTATGCTCAAACCATTTTTATTCATCTATCTCTCCAATATGCTATCTTTACAACTTAGAGCCTCACTCTATTTCTACAATCCCATGGTCTGCGGACCATGGGTAGGCTGACATGGCATTACATTACTTTACAATACTTAGGGTGGACAACCCTATGACTCAACATATACTTCATGCTCCGCACCCGTAATTCACGAGTCTTTACAATACATTTGACCAAAACATGGGCTTTGAGCCACAAAACGTGTTATGGGGGCATTCCACGCCCAACAGGCCCCCAACACAATCATCGTGACTCATCCAAAGTCACTATCTTGGTGCGGCAATCTTGGTGCGAAGCCCCTTCAACTGGTCCCGAATTGCATAGAGGTCCACGACGCACTGTTGTGTGGTTTGCTGGACCTGCTGCATGTGCTCTTCCAGTGCTTCATTGTGAGGATCAACTGCTTGCCTTAGCACGTAGAACTCCTGCATTTGTGTGAGCTTGCCCTCAATATCTACCATAATGGTGAAGGCCTCATCAATCCATGGATGGACGCATGCTTTGAGAAGTCCCTCTTTCTGTCTTGCAGCATCCACCTGCTCTTTTAGTGCCCTGGCTTGGTGCATCTTTGCTAGTCATTGAGTGAGGACGATTGTCTGTGTAGTTCCTCTTATATTATCATATTTCTCCTGATTCTTGTGCGCCTCTGTTTCCAGCCATTGTATGTTGGGGTCCTCGTGCAAGCATGTGAGGACGCCATTGGCTTGATCCAACATACCGGTATAGTCCTACACTACCCATCCAATTTCTTCCAATCCTGTTTGAATAGCACTAGCATGCTACTCTCTAACTTTTGGAGGAGTGGAAGGTTGCACCTTCAGCCATAGCTTGGCAATCTAGAGATTCATCTCTAGCTGCACTCACGTTGTTTCCTCACGCACGCTTCAAACTCCACTTGCCAAATAGTGGATCCAAATTTCTGTTGGTAGGTCTATGGTGGTGGATAACTCTGGGACTCACCGACATGCTTAATCAATTCTACACTATCTACTGGTTTTGTGACACCAGTTTGTCATGCTATAGGCTGAGCTATTCGATTTTGATCTTTTTCTCACTCATTACCTAAATCATGCGGCTCACCATGGAGTGGATCTCTGTTGTTATGCCATCCTACAGTTGGTATAATGTGTCTCACAGAAGGGCAGACAAATTAAAGCCAAGTCCCTTGATCCTGCCCACCGCGGCTCTGTAAACCTCATTCTATACTGTTAGCGCCCCTTATGGTAGCACTATGGTGTTGGCTGTCTTTGCTCGCAGTAGCTACTCCACTGCGGATGTGTCTGTTGCGCTGTAGGTGGCTATAGCTCCTTCTTGTGGGGACCACACCTGTAGTTCCTGCAGTTGTGCCTTAAGGGCCCCCAATAGAATTTACTGCTCCAAAATGGATTCTTAGAGCGTGTCCTTGGTGACCTCATGAACTATGTCGTTGATGTTATAGACGTCTCCTTCTATTAATGTGATCGGGTCGATGGCCAATTTGGAGGCCTTGACCTTTTTTTGTGGACTCGATCTCTCTGTCAAGTGTGATCTTTTCAGTTGGGTGGAAGTGGTGCCCGGATCCGCGCCTTCTCTTGCCAAGCTCGTGCCCTCACCTTCCTATGTTGTTGTGGCCCTTGTTGCCTGCATTGTTGCTGCTACTTCAGTGGCCTTTGCCTGCTCCGCGGCTGCCTTTGCTTCCTTGTGAATAGCCCTTACCTCTATGATCACTTTTTCATTGTGTCTCTTCTTGGCCAACTTCGTGATGCGCAACTTGGCCTCATCCTTTCTTTTCTATGCTGTTGTCCTATCTAGCTCTGCTAGATACATGTCACACTGCTTGAAAGGCCATGATTCTAACACTAAAAAATTTATATCATCAATGGTAACGAAGGGAAGCTTGGTCCATTGCTGCACTATATCCTTATGTACCTTGATGTAAATATTATGCATGTATCACTTGAAGTTTGCAAAGCTCCATAGAATATTGTGCACTGTGGGGGACAGGGGTGGCCTTCTATTGATCCACATCTAGATGTTTGCCTCCATGAGAACCCAAAAGATATTTATCTCGCGAAGCTGATTTGCGTCCTTGGTAGCCCAGAGTGACGCATACTTTGCAGCCTCTGGCAAGTCCTGTTCAATGCTCGAGAACTGACTGTCCTCTGGCAGTTCTCCCATTACCAGAAAAATGGACAAGAGCAACCATGCGTAGTGGAAGGTCTTGCACTACTCCTAGGCTTCCTTGCAATTGATAAAGAATTCCTCACAGAGGAATTCAGCCTAGTTGAATTGGACCCCCTCTGGGCATTGTTTGGCCAACACAACTACTGGTGCTGGTACCTCATCACCATGGCATTTTCTCATTACCTTCCCAACCAGGAGCTGCGCGCCCCTTTATCTTTGATGTTGTTGATTGTGTAACCCATCTTTTTCTTCTCAAGTTTATATTTATTCTTCATGGCCTCCACGAGAGCCAAATCTCCACTTTTTCATGCTATCTCCGTGGGATCCTTTCCCTTACAGGGAAGTCGACAAATTCGATGGATGAGGTCCACCATGATGGAAATAGGCTCCTTTATCCATAAGTACCCATGATGCACCAAGAAAAGCAGTTGTCTGATGATGAAAATAGTAATGGACACATGGTGGAAGTGTGGAATCCACAGCAGATGAAGTAATTTGGCCTTATCCACACTGTGTAGCCATTTTCGCAGCTCTAATGTTGTGACTAGACCCTCCATGCTTTGCTTCATGAGGCTCTCCATCTCTAAGTGTGGGAACTTCTCATTGTCCACAAGGTCCAAATCTTCAAACTCCATCATGGGCACATGGCCCAGGTGTGAGCCCTCAAACATAATTCCATCAAGGAGGAGCAGGGTTTGGAGTGCACTCTTGGTGGAATCCAGATCCTTTGATATCTTAGTTTTCCCTTTCCACAGAGGGACATACTTGGGCAATTTCGTTGCACAACGCACCAGCTGGATGTCCTCTTCCATGTCCTTTGCTTCCCCTATCTCATCGACGAGAGCCTGTAGCTCCTCCTCCTCATCATCTATCTCAATTGTGACAACCTTTCCCTTTTCTTCCGTTGAGAGCTTTTCAAACCGCAGATTCCTCGAGGACATGCGAAATGGTCTCGCTACCTGCTTATCTTTCTTGGGCCTCAAAGTCTGAGGTGATTTTGGATTTCCGACACGACCCATTATCTTCGAGAACATCATGTACCGTGGGGTTCTGCGCGGCCTCGTCGGTGGTTCCTTCTGTAGAGCCCAAACCTCTCTTGGTAGTCGACATCCTGTTTGAACTGTCTGTGGTCATTTGTGAACTTTGGGGCTCAAATATCACTCATCACTCAACACTTTGTGCTCTAATTAGCTACTCAAATCTCAAGTTAACATGTGTTGTCTTGTGGCTATCCCCTGGAGTTTTATAGCACCTTTTGAATTCAAATTCGATCGTTACCCCAATTCTGGGCCATCAATGTTTTCTTGGCAGCAGATTGCCCCAAATCGTGCCCTCAATTTGTGTCTTAAATGCCCGCCGCCACTCCCTTTTGCCTTAAATCAGACATCCCATCATGAATAGTGACACAAATGGTCACTTCCCAGCCTACCTGTGTGGCAACGCAGCCCCCCATGCACGGGCGTGAACCTTGTGACATGTTGATTCTGTGCACACCTCCCTCATCGTGCAGCTCCCAAACAGACTCTTTTATAGTCCCACATGTTCTTCCAACTTCCTGGAGCACTGAGACTATGCTTCGTACAGCTAATCAGGTGGTTGCAACAATTGTGCGAGAATTCAACTTGCCTTCCAGTATAGTTCGTGAAAACTCCTCAATTGCCTGTGTGACAGTCAGCGCCGCGCATTGTACTGTACCTAGTGTGCTCCCCAGGTTACTGCATTTAGTGAGGTGTGGTCATAGCCATGGCAGTAGAGTCATAAATTCTCGGCGAAAATTTTCTAATCCAGTGGTATGATCATCTGGACCTTGTTTTGTCATCCTTGGTTTATTGACGAGACATGCTTGCTTGAACTCGTTTTCCAACCTCTTCATCTCGGTGTCCATCAAAATGATTTTCTTCCTTAGTTGTACCCAGTCTTTTTTGAGTTCACGGAGTTGAAGGTTCCCTCGATGAATGGATTCTTGAATCTTTATGTGTTCGACCTTGCGTGGCTGTGTGGTTTCTTCATCCTAGGCTTCACGCACTGTTACGACTGCAGAAGCTCTTACGGGTGGACTCCTCTCTACATTATGTTCATAAATTATATTCTCTACTCTGTTCTACACCTTTGGAATCATTTTCGTGGTTAGGGTTTTTCACATGGTCCTATAGGCCCATTGAACCACAAGTACACGTAGGTCCCAATTAGCGTGTCTTGTCTGGTGAAGCCTATTCAGTACTTCGCACACCCTATCAAATGCATCTTCGTGGATACTTGGTAGCACGCATTTCCTTTCCTGCTGCTGCGGTTTGTTTTGATTCTCTATTCTGGGTGTGGTGTGTGCTTGTGCGGGCTGTACAACATATGTCCATACCCATCAAGAAAGGTGGTTGCACAAGTTGTTCTATGCCTGCTGACTAGCTCTCGTTTGGAGGTGCTGTTTTCTAAAGCGTAGGTGCATCATCCTTGTGCATCCACGCTAGTCCTCAAAACTTCCTTGATGCATGCCCCACAATTGTGCGGGCATTGCATGCAGTGCCCACTTCAGTGCATGAAACCACTGTTGTTCCGATACTACACTTCCAAATTTGCTCAGGAGTTCATGTTGCAATTAAGTGTTTTTATTTCATGTAACCGATTTTTCCATTGCTAAATCTCTTCGTCTAAATCCAAAGTGGAGGAGCTCTCGTGATCCCACGAAATCCTTCCATCTGCAGTCGGATTCACCCAATCCTCTTCTCATGCAGTTATCTTGTAAATACAATCAAGATTGTCATCACTATCATTGTCTCACACTGGTTCAATGTATCGTGCTCCTTCCGCTAGATCTAGTGGCACTACTGCGCGTAGTGACTTTTTCTCAAAGATCATTTTGCGCTTCTTCAGATTTATGACTCTATTCATATCGATGGCCCAGTCTATTCCTAGTAGAGCAGAATAGGGATTACTATCATCGACAATATCTATCACTTCAAAATCCTCCTGCGCGCTCGCATATTCAATATCTAGTGTTACCCCTTACAGTCTTCCAATGGGAAAAATCTTCTACTAGTTTGCCATTTGTAATTGAATAGGAGACCACTGTAGCGCGGGTATGCCCATGCATACCCATGTTTATTTTGGTAGTACATTTGTGTTTGATCTAAGATCCAGGATTACCTGATCAATTTCATATTCATCGATTTGCGCAATCAACCTCATTTCCCTTCCTGTGTGCAATGCATGCTTTTTGATTTTCCAGACTACATGTGGTTCTCCTAACCCCACACACCTAGTGATAACTTCCTGTAGTCCTTTTACTACCTTTTTGTTGCATAGTAGTTTCATGCATGTCTCTAGAAAGGTAATGAGCATTCAAGGATCCATCCCTGGGTCTAGTTGATCCTTACTACCTAAAGTGGAGGCCTTCGTGAAGCTCTTCTTAACTTCCATGAATGTCTCGTTCACGTTTTCTAAATCAAATCCAGGTTCCTTAGTAGGAGCCTTGTGAACCCATGCAATTTCTTCTAGCTGCTTACCTATATCATTTCAGTGATCATACAGCTCCTAAGCATCATGTTTACATTTGGGTCTTCTTCGCGTGGCTCAAATCTCATCATCTACAAATTATGAGTGGGAGGGGTCTGATGTACCACTTTTTCGCGGAGCCTCACTATCAGTGTAGGGCAATCTTCTGCCTCATGATCAAACTGAGTACAATACAAACATGATTTCCTCATTAGGTTTGTAAAATCATGGGCATAGTGCCCTGGCCCTCCACAATTATAACAAATTAACTATCTGTGACCCCTCCCTGGTGTCATTCCTCCTCGACCTCGACTGCACCCCTAAAATCCAACGCATGCCATTCCTACATTTGGGTCAAGGGCTCGCGTTTCGGTCTACACCCTATAGGCAGGAGTCCGATCCATCATTAGTTCGTAGCTTCTCCAGGTGTTCTCATCATGGCCTACCGACCTGCAAAAGTCACAAAACAATTGCTGGGATGTCTACGTATATTTCTGCAATAGATGAAAATTATCCGTGGTGTGTTTTCCTCCTATCTAATAGATCATGCACCATAATGCAGGTGACATGCTTGGCCATGCCTATACCTCAGATCTTAATGGCATCAACCCTTCTCCTGCCAAGTAGTTCGCAAACACTGGATAGTGGTTCCTGTCATGCCCCTGGCCTTTGCATTTTATGCACCATACTTCCTCACACGCCTCTGGCTGGGATTTCCTATCCTGTTTCAAACTCTGCATTTCTAGACACAGATTTTGTAGTTGCACATGGATTTGTTGGACTCCCAGATTAGGGTATTGTATAGGGGTCTCGTGTAATCATGTCGCCATCTCCAAAGCTTCAGCCTGGGTGGAGATGTAGGTGAGGAGGGTGAGACGGGTGGTGGTGTAGGTGGAGGTGGTAAACCCAAAGGAAGGTTTTTCATTAGTGGAATATCAAGTAATCTTATCCCCAACAATGTGTCAAAAAAGGAACATGATAAAAAAACAACCTTTGTTATGTCAGATAGAGTTGTTGATTCATAAGAAGATAGGTTAGAAGAAATTTTTCATCTTAAAACAAAAATTGATCTTTCTTTGAAAAGGATTGTTAATCTTAAATATAAGTTGTAGGTATATGATAACAAGGATCATATTAAATCAGTAAATGTTGTTGTGGAATCTAAACAATATTATGAAGATCTTGAAGCTGAGATCGTCTCTCTAAGACCATATATTGAAGAATCTGATAAGAAGAATGAAGAACTACTTCAAGCATTTGAAAAGCAAGAAAATGGGTTGAAGGAAGAGATTCTCAAATTAAAGGAGAAAGTGGAAGAAGTAAGAAGGGTTAAAGAAGACATGAATAAGCAATATCTAGAAAGGAAAAGCAATATCAAAGAATGGAGGTTGAGGTAAACATTCTAAAAGGAAAATTAGAATAAAAATATAAAAATTTGATATTTCAAGATACTACAAAGATTCTCTCACTTAAATAACAAGATTTCAAGATAGTACAAATTCTATGTGCTTAAAAAGCAGAATTCTCGCAGATATGTGGAGGATTTAGACTCAGAATAAAAGAAGATGGTGCCCATTACAATCCATTATTCTTAAAATAATACTTCTAACAATGACTGCAGAAGTGATGTGAGGCACATAACCTCATGAGAATAGAATATGATTATCAAGTCCTTAGGATCAGCGATGTGTATTCTCAGGGGGAGTAATACATATATTTATGACTCCCATGGTTTTTTTGATATTCATGTTGCCTACATTACTAACAGTGCATCTGATGTAGTAACATTGAACAAATACATATAGTATAGGCTCTGGGGAGCCATGGTTAAGAAATTTCATCATTTTACTTTATGTACATGGATATTATAAAGGAAAGTCATGCATATATGCGAGTTTTGATACAAACAATCATGTATGATTTCAGATGGTGAAGAAACAATAGGATAGACTTAGGGAAAGGCTATGATATGCTTTAGACAATTATTATTTGTATTTATTATTTTGATGGTTACAGTATGTGGATGCTACATAGAAATGGTATCGGCTAATGATGGTTTATGAATTGTAGCAATATGAAATTGCTGACATGGATTTACTCATTGATGGAGTTTCTTTGATGACCTTACTGATGGAAGTGTTGATGTGATCAGACCTGACAGTGAACAGTTGGCACAGGTTCGGAGGAGAATTTTCTATGCTTCTAATAGTGCATTGTTGGAATTATGATTTCCTAAGAATTTATTGTTACATAATGATGGTTATATTATTGACCTTACTGAAGATACTCATGTTGCTAAAGTTTTTGAATGGTGACTATATGTTGAATCATGTTATGCTGCTACCATGGGTTGCCTATGATAAAATCATGGATGATACATATCTATTTCTTGAGCCACATAGTTTTTATGATGCTACTGATCAGATTTATGATGATAGAAGATTATTTTAATGATGCATATGGTACATATGTTATGTTGCTTACATGTTGATCTTCATAAGTTGAAGGAGATAAACATAGCTTGATTATACAACCTCATTATTTGATGATGATAAATGTCACTCATTACTTTTATGTTGTTGTCATTATGCCTTCAAAGATGCATAAGTTGCATATGGTGCAGTTATAGATGATGATTTCTAAAGTTCTTTGATCTCACATGTACATGATATGATGTACATGGTATATTGTTTGAGGATTGTTTCTCTTGATGGTATCAAGGAGATGGATTACTAACAAAGTTTGATAAATGATAGTGAGTGCATGGTTTACTGTTGATGACTTTTCTCATTGACGAGAAGCTAGATTCATACTACTATCTCGATGGAGTATTATTGATGGGTGAATTGCTTATAAGGATTTTATGGATGATTGCTTAAGTTGCATGTTAATGAAGTGGTGTTGGTGTGATAGCTCTTATTGCATGAAGAAAATGGGAAAAGAGAATTATGTTACTATAGGTTTCAGGAATACATGTTCTAAATGATACTTGGAGGAATGGCATACATAGTCACATATTGATGATGCTAAGGAATGGTTCTAGTTTTCCCTATCTTACTTTATGATGATATGATTGGTTCTAACGTATGTTGATTGATGCATGAAAAGATATATTTATATGATATAAAATATCCATATGCCCTTGATGAACATGGATTGAGGCTCTTCTTATAAAGGGAAAGATAAATTTGACCTTGATGAGGTCAAGAGGATGAGTTAATAGAATATCTATACGGAAAAGTATAGTACATTAATATTATTTCAAACAGATTAAAGGTCAATCAAGGAGAACCCTGCTCCTACCATATGTTGGAATTGTTGTTTAATTAATTATAACCTAATTTTAAGGTCATAGCCAAGCCAACCATCATGTTGGTGCATGAGAGCCCCTTGTTTGTGGGACAAGGGACCCACCTACCCTTAGGGATTTGACTAATGAAGTATACTAATACATACATACTCATTCCCCATCTCTATTTGAACCTATGACCTCTATTACCTATATTATATAAAATATACTATCTTATTATTAAATTATTTATTCAATATTAATACAATATCCACAACATTAATTATATATATAAAGCAAAAACGTTTATCATAAGTATAAATTTTTTATATGCTTAATTAATTAAATTTAAATGTAAGTTTCTAAAAATATAATAATTGTGAATATGAATAAAAATGGATCTTAATTTCTGACTATTTTTATATATTTTATATATATTTAAAGAGTTATATATATCTATATATATATATATATTATATATATATATATATATAATATATAATATATATATATAGATTGTAAGCCAAAAAATTTTATTACTCAAAAAGTATGTACAAAGATGTCAAAATGCATGTGACCTCACTCGAACAAGTTTTGTTGACCAATGCTATTACCAAGATACAGACAAAAAGAAAAATACCCAACTTAGAGATCCATAAACTTATAGACCTTAACACTAAAAAATGAAAAGAACCAACAAGACACTAGTTACCATAATAAGTCATTAGAAGTGATAGAAGTTGACTGTTTGGCCTCATTCCTAGAGGAGGAGGTGGTCGGTATAGACATTGGGCATGTTGCTCAGAGTGAGCAACCCTAGTTTCCAACTTCTTGATCTTCTCTGTTAGAATATTTTGTCTACACCAAACAACCACAATTTGTTCACAAACGTGACATTGAAAGTAATGGAGTTTCTCCTGCTTGCTCATAATTGCCTTGTGTTCTTCCCTCTAAACCCTTTCATGAGATTCGAGTGTGTCCATGATAGATTGGAACCTCTCCTATTGTGTCAAATTTCTCTTGTGGCGACTAAAAACTAAATGTCCAACTGACCTCATGCTTCTCAATCTACCACCTCACCCTCAAAGCGCATGAGCCTTGTCCATGACTTGTGTCCCCACTCCTACTTCCTACTCCACAACCTCCCTGTGCCAACACCCTATAACCTCTACCGTCCACGAGACCGGTTACTAGCCTTCTCCCACCACCAAATCCATAGTCCCCATGAGCATTTCCTCGCTTAATCTCAATAGTATGACTACTGAAAACAACATCAAATAGTACACCACCACTTTAGGCACCAACGAACTCAGGTTTCCCCTCATTCAGATGGGCAAATTCTAGATTCATGACCACATGAGCATGCGAGGATTGGGGAAGATGATTCAACGTGGAAGCCCAAATGAAAACCAAAGTCCAAAAAATAGCCCACACCAATACTAATGACCACCTAGTCAGCCCCTACACCATGCCCCCAACAACTACACTCTACCAAAAAAGTAACCGTCAGTAGAGGCCCAACACTTTGCACCACAACCAAGAAAAGTGAAATGATCCAACCCATTCGGTCTACACCACCAAAAATCACCACTAGTATACTATAGACCCTGGCCAGGATTGTCAAATGACCCCTCACCAGGAGGTTCCAAAGGAAATTCGTTCATCCACGTGGCTCTAGGGACACACACAAGACAGCAGGGCTTATGGAAGCTCGAAAATCAAAATGATCAGAATGCTCTTGAACCAGGACCAGAGCGTAGATCCCATCATCTTGATCATGGAAGTGTTAAAGGTTTGTTTATCCGAGCTAGTATGAGTGAGAACAAGATAGTCAAAGTTTTGGTTGACTTTTCCTGACTGGGCAGGCTTAAGGAGGCAGAAATCTGGACAAAATCCGGCCACCAAATTCTGCCCAACCTGGGCCAGATTTCGGGCAAATTTGTGGCCTATTTAATTTTTCCCCTTTGGTCATTTTTCAAATTTTCAAAAATGACCAATTATTGTTTAAATAAAACAAAAAAAACATATAACTTGGGGTGGTGGGCAACCAACCCCGCCACCTCTCATATCCAATACATTAAAATGTATTAATTATGGGCCAATGGGCCATAACCCTAGCCAAGCATCCCTCAACCATCAAATAAATGTTTAAATTAAGGGGTGGGCAGCCATGACCCCGCCACCCAAGGAGCCGTTCAACAAACATTAAAGGTGGGGGTGTGGGCTGTCAACCCCGCCGCCCTCGCCACCTCCCGTATACACCTAATTGTCGATGGAAATGGGGCAGGCCACCCAAGGTAGTGGACCGACCACCCTAACTTTAACCAAAATAATTGTTATGTGGGTTAACTGGGAGGGGCAATATTTGACCCCTGACCCCTCCTCAACATAATCCTATTATTACCACCGCGCGAAACCAATTCGTTGGTTAATCCGCCCATGATTTTATAAATAAACATATTTTCGAAGTGTGCCAAATCATGGAAGAATCGAGAGCAGGCACGGAAACTGTGACTGTAATTTTTTTAATTAATTTATTGCAGGTGGAACCATGATTGAGCAAAAATTCTTAGGAGGGTGAAATTTTTGCAGTGTCCAAATTGGACAAATTTTATGTCAATCTTACACCTCTCAGCGACACGAACCCAATGGCACAGTAAGTTTCCTGAAATGAGCAGCAGATTTTCAAAGGACCCGGAGGAGGGAATCTTTGAGGAATCTAGGGGGAACCTAAAAGATTCCTTAAGCCCCAGATTTCCACTTTCTCAGAATTTAGAAATTTGATAGTCAATTTTGCACTATTCGATGCCACAAATTTGATGGTGCATTTAGATTTCCCATTGTCGCATTTCATTTTTTGGCCACTTTTCTAAGTGGAGTGTAGGTGTCAGCATTCATGTGTGAGGAGTCATTTCCATGTGATTCGATGCTGCGAGATCGATGGTATGAAAAACTTCAATAGTTTGACATCCTTTGCTTTAGATGGCCTAGGGATGTGAGGTATATGCAGTGTGTTCATGTCCTTCTTTTGCTATGCATTGTGTTGCACAGATCCTTGTTTGATGTTTGATGTGGGATCTTGTTTCTTACATGTTTTCATGATTCCTGCTTAATGTGATGTGGAACCATCTGTGTGATGTACTTGTTGTCATGATTCATCATGTTTTGTTTGAGATCCCTTTGTCGTTATGTTGATGGGATACTCATATGTTGCCATGTATGTTTACATTGAGATCCCTTTTCTGCCATGTCGGTGGCATGCTCATTATCATCATGCATGAGTTTGTGTCATGCTGATAGGAGTCCTTTTTGGTTGAGAGTTCCTGTAGAGGAACATCTCTTGGAGCCACTCAGCATGAGGGAATTTTCCTTATATGATAACATCACCTCTTATGTACATCATCACTATTGACAACACTTAATGTAGTGGCATAACCCATCTTAACATTGGGGCCCGTAGACATAGTCCCTCCTGGACAACCTCCTTTATCAACGGCTTATTATTTCATGTGTTGATGAATTTCATGTTCCTCTTCTTTACAGCATGCAAATGTATTCATTTATGTTCTTTTAAAAATGCAATTTAACACATCACGGAAGTAAAAGGTATTGGAAGGGTCCTTTGTCAAACCTGAACTCAGATCAAGTGGTATGAGAGTGGTCATTGCGTGGATTTGAATTGCAAGCATGAACAATGGATTGTGCAGCGACAAAGGATGAAAAAGTGATGTACAAGACCATGTTCAAAATTTCCAAAAGGGTGGAAATAAGGTATGAAATTCTACAGAAAGAGATAGTGGAAAAGGAGTGATTGCAACTTCAATTGTGAGCCACGGAAGAGGCCCTAGGAGAATTGAAGCACAACAACCAAAATTTTCAGACAGAGAACGTTGAATTGAAGATGCTTCTACATGAAGATAAAGAGGAGAAACATAGTTTGCTACGAACGCTGCAAGCAAAGGAAGAGGCCTTAGAAAAGCTGCAACATGACTCGTGTGAGATAAAAAGTAGTTCTCTGAATTCATGTATGTGGCGTGATGATGATTTTTCTGGTTTTGAAAATCATACCACAGGAATTGGCTCCAAACGAATGAAGAAAATGGGTTATGAAGGAAAAGGCTTGGGCATTAATGGCTAAGGCATTGTCAACCCCATCAAATTAGAGGAATTTCCCCATCAGACAAGACTTGGGTATGTCAAAAAGGAAGTTGGGGAATGCACCGAGATGGCTAGTGAACCAACAGAAATAGATGATGAGCAGCCCTGATCAGTTCTTTCAAAATTAATAGAGGAGGTAAAAGATGGTGATTTCCTTTCGATTTCATCTTCACATAGTATGATTCTATTGGAGATGTGGAGATACCAATTATAGGGATAAACATGAGGCTCCTTACCAAGATGAGGCATGAGGTGGAAAAAGAACTTGGTGTTAATAACCAAGGCATAACTCAACCTTTGGAGGCTGTACATAAACATTGATTTGTAGGCTTGGGATACACCGAAGGAGAATGCTCGAAGGTGTCATATTCTTCCAAGACATTATCGAAACCATCAAGGAAAGAGAATGATGGGAACACATCCCCATCATTCCATGGCAGTGCCCATTGCAGGGAAAGAGTTGAGGCTAGCTCTCATCGCCATACTTACACTAGAAACAGCAAGGAAAGGTATAACCAATCTTGACATTCGAATGTTCATTTCGATTATAATCATGTTGTTAAAGATGAACGTAAATTATGGAATCAAAAAATATGTACCTTTTGTGTGTTACATAACCATACATTTTCTAAATATTGGAAAAGAATGGTAGCACACAGAAGGATGAGGCATGAAAAACACTCTCAACAACAGATGAATAAACATGTTAAGCAAATCTGGAGAAAGAAGATGTATTGCAGTCATTGCGACAAAAATGGCCATGAAAGAGCCACTGGTTGGAGGCTCCATCCAGAGAAACGCCTTAAAGACAAAGTGTCAATGCATGGACCCAGTGAAATAATTGTTTGACAAGAAAAACTACCATAGGGGGATGACCCATTCACTACAATAAGTGAAAAATGGTTTCAAAATATGTTAGTTTGTCATGGTCATGCTTGTGTAAATCATTTGTTGCATTTTAAAATGTAAAATTGATGATGTGTTTTCCATCACTTGTTTAGCAACAATGATGTCTAGTCTTATTTTGAGTTGCTTGATAAATTGTGGAGGTGATGTTGTGTGTCCATCACATGTGTTGGCCTTATTTTTGTAAATTATGTGTTGCAATGATGGTGGCTTTTCCATCAATTGTTGAAGCAACAATGATATGTTGGCCTTGTTTTCGTAGTTCGGTTATTGTTTTCATTTTGATGTAAACTTGACCACCGAGTATGTGTTATAAACTCGTGGCAAGTATGGGAAGCTTGGGTCATTAGTTGGTCATGTAAGTCAAGCATGTAGTTTTCAAAACAATGTACTACAGGTTGTAGAGGTTGCAGGTGTCGGCTCATTCCTTAAGGCTCCGAAGAACAAAGGTGAAGGAGATGGAAGCAGGACCTTTTTCAAGACAGTTGTGATGCAGACAAGGTACAAAGAACCTGCAAATTATTTGTCATGCTTTTGGATGACGAAAACCTCCTCAGTGGGGAGGATTGATCCAAGTGGATCCAGGGACACACATAGGACAAGGAGGGCTTATGGAAGCTCAAAATAAAAATGATCAAAATGCTCTCAAACTAGGACCAAAGCGTATACCTCATTGTCCTAATCACGGCGATGTGAACGATTCATCAATCCGAGCTCGTATGAGGGAGAATGAGCTAGTCAAATTTTTGGTTGACTTTTACTAATTAGGCAAGCTTAAGGAGGCAACAATTTGGACAAAATCTAGCCATCGGATTCTGGCCAACCTGGGCCAAACTCTGGGTGAATTTGTGGCCTGTTTAATTTGTCTCCTCCGGCCATTTTTCGAATTTTCAAAAATGACCAATTATTATTTAAATAAAACAAAAAATATATATAATTTTGGGTGGCAAGGCACCAACCCTGCCACCCCCCATATCCAATACATTAAAATATATTAATTATGGCCCGATGGGCCATTACCCCTACTGGCCCTCCCTCAACCACCAAAAAAATGTTTAAATTAAGGGGTGGGTGGCCATGACCCCACCACCCTAGGAGCTGCTCAACAAACATTAAAGGTGGGGGCGTGGGTTGTCAACCCGCCGCCCTCACCACCTCCCATATACACCTAATTGCTGACAGAAATGCGGGTAGGCCACTCAAGATAGTAGACCCACCACCCTAACTTTAACCAAAAAAAAATTATGTGGGTTAATTGGGAGGGACGGGATTTGACCCCCTGACCCCTCGTCAACGAAAACCTATTATTACCACCATGCCAAAGAAAATTGTTGGTTAATCCACCAAATATTTTATAAATGAACCTATTTTCTTAGTGTGCCCAGTCATGGAGGAACCAGGAGCAGGCACCAAAACTGAGACTATAATTTTTTTAATTAATTTATTGCAGGTGGAACCATGATTGAGCGAAAATTCTTAGGACAGTGAAATTTTTGCAGTGTCCAAAGTGGACAAATTTTATGTCAATTTTACACCTCTCAGTGACACGAACCTAATGGCATAGTCATTTTCTTGATCTGAGTAGCAGATTTGTAGAGGACCCGAAGGAGGGAATCTTTGAGGAATCTAGGGGGATCTAAAAGATTCCTTAAGCCCCAAATTTCTACTTTCTCAGAATTTAGAAATTTGATAGTTGATTTTGAACTATTCGACGCCACAAATCCAATGGTGTATTCAGATTTTCCCATTTTCTCATTTCATTTTTGGCCACTTTTCTAAGTGAAGTGTAGGTGTTAGCATTCATGCGTGAGCAATCATTTCCATGCGATTCGACACTGCAAGATCCATGGTACGAACAACTTCAATAGTTTGACATACTTTGCTTCAGATGGCTGCAAGATATGAGGTATATTTAGTGTGTTCATGTACTTGTTTTGTTATGCATTGTGCTGCACAGATCCCTGTTTGATGTTTGATGTGGGATCTTGTTTCTTACTTGTTTTCATGATTCCTATTGATGTGATGCGGAATCATCTCTATGGTGTACTTATTGTCATGATTCATCAAGTTTTGTTTGAGATCCCTTTGTCGTTATGTTGATGGGATACCCATGTGTCGTCATGTATGTTTGCATTGAGATCCCTTTTATGCCATATCGGCGGGATGCTCATTATCATCATGCATGAGTTTGTGTCATACTGATAGGAGTCCTTTTTGACTGAGAGTTCCTGTAGCAGAACATCTCTTGGAACCACTCCTACATGAGGGCGTTTTCCTTGTATGATAGCAACATTACCTCTTATGTACATCATCACTATTGACATCACTTAATGCAGTGGCCTAGCCCATCTTACATTGGGGCCCGGAGACGTAGTCCCTCCTGGACAAACTTTGTTCTCAACTGGTTATGTTTTCATGTGTTGATGAATGTCATGTTCCTCTTCTTTACATAATGCAGATGTATTCATTTATGTTCTTTTAAAAATGCAATTTAACACATCACAAAAGTAAAGGGTCTTGGAAGTGTCCATTGTCACACCCGGACCGAGATCAAATGCCCAACTACACACTGGAGTGGAAAAATAGTTAGACTATTAGAAGCCTAAGCAACACGAGAGTGAATGAGCTTCCCCAAATATAATTATGCAACCAACAACACTAGGAAGGAAAAACCAGACAATGCCAATTATAAAGAGCCAGATTATGGCATGTTCTAGAGCCACAACTAGAACAAAATCATCACCAACATAATGCCAGGTACCAGTAGCCATAAAACCAACCACCACAAACAAAGAGCCACCGCACCACCACCTAAAATGCCTACGTAAAAAGCTACCCAAGCTCGAAACACCTATCCCCAAGCCCAGCCACTTCTCCAACCAACAGACGCACTTTCCAAAAAATGAAAAAGAAGTTTTCAACCATAATGGAAAGGAGGGAGTTGTTACCTTAATGATCCCACAAGAGGAGGAGCGATGGATGGAGGTATGCCACCATACCTATACGACCTAGAGAAAAAGAACCACAGACCAAATCACATCCCATTGAGAGCTACATACCTGTATGAGTGTTTCATCATTGACACTATATAACCACCTAAACACAAGTGCCATGAATGCCCATATTCCTTCTTGCACAGGCAAGGCATGCTATTTCACATGAACAAAGGAAACTATATTAACTAGAGCATAACGGGAAGGAATATTTCCTACCCTCCTCAACCCATGCCAAATGTCGTAAATCATGCATCAAACATGAATGGATTACAATTGTCTGCCACCCCCATCGGGGAATTAAAGTTTTATATTTATTAATGATATGTTTTCTATCACGATTATGAATATGAATCATTATTATTTAAATTGATTTAAATGTGATATAATATATTTTTTAATAATTTTATTAATAAAAATAAAATTACATTAGAACAAATTGAGTTGAATTTATTTATTGTTTTCATTATTTTTACTTTGTATTACTTTTTTAGTGAAGTAGACATTATGATTTATTATTATTATTTTTAATTACTTTATTAATTATGTAAACATTAACTTTATTTTATTATCATGCTTTATTTTAACTTTCCTTTTACTACTCTACAACATCTCTCGTGCAAAGTTTCTTATATAAAATATTATGTAATGTGTCTGAATATGTTATAAGTGTAGTTTTTCTATTTATATAGAGTTAATATTGAGTTTGATATATGAAAATTTATAAAATTTAATATAAATAAATAAACAATTATTCTTAATTAAATATTTCAATCCAACTTTGTACAAAATCACATATTATCAATAAAAATGAATAATTGTATTGAAAAGAGTGCTAAATTCGAATATATTTATATATTAATTAATTAAAAGATATTTAAATGAAGGGTTGTGATTATTTGCATTCATCATCCCATTTAATTTATATTGTTGGTCTAGTTTTATTTGAAGTGGATGTAAATTTTTTAATTTGAAAACATGATTTCTCTTTAATTGAATTTTTTTGTGGTGTCCTATGCAATTTGAAGAACCACGTGTATTTATTCTTTATTTAATAAAAATTGACCAATATAAAATTATTAATAATAAAAAAGATTTTTAATGTAATCTAAGGAAATAATCATAACACATTTAATTAAATATTGAAATATATAATATATATATATATATTTATATATATATATATATAATAATGATGATTATGATGATTAATGTTCACCAAGACCAATGTGGTGTATCAGACCTTAAGAAAAAAGGAGATTAGTTAAGACTTAAATATTTTAATTCTATGATAAAAAAGAAGGGAAAGGAGCTTTCCTAGATGCCTATAATTTTTCTCATTTAAGAAATCAAGAAGGTTGGTAGTGTGGAAAATGTTTTGTAAATGAGAACAAATGTGGGTGAGACTCGAGAAATCCAGGAAAACGTGTTGTTCATATTCAACCTTGTAGTATCCCAAAGGTGATAAATTCTTTCACCCCAAGGTGTTTCGGGTATGGACCACTACAACATAGAGGGGTGCTTTAAGTCAATATTTGAGACATTTTTTGTGTAAATTGTCTTAACTTGGGGAAAATTAAAACTTGTGTATTATCTTTGAGCGAGTGTCTCAAATTATTGTCTTAAACAATTGTCTCCATAAGGACAATATATAAGACAATCATTATTGTCTCTTAGGAGACAAATTTATTTTTGTCTCTTTAGAGACAATAATTGACATTAAAGAAATATTTTCTTCATAAAGACAATATGTATTTAATTATTTTCATTGTCTCTCTAGAGAGTAAAAAATTATGTTTAAAGACAATACAATATCACATTTGTCTCTTTATAGAAATTATAAAAACGTCAAGGAGAAAAATATCTCACCATTGAAATAAATCAATAAAAAAATTATTTAATTAAAAAAAATGGGAATATCAATGATTAATTCATGTTAGTCCATTGTGGAATCAAACCACCAACCTCCTTCTTATAAGGTAAATTATCTTCGATTGAGCTAGTGCCCTTTAAATAATTCTATGAGGGTTTATTGCAGTCCTTGAAATTGCATATAGAGCCATTGATTTAAAACAAATTCTCAAGACATAATCGCATAATAATAGTAAACTCGATAATCATGGAACCCTTATTTTAAATTTAACAAAAGATATAAACAAAGTTAGCTCAATATCACAACCTTGTAGCATAACCTTCACATGACATGGATCAGGATAAGCATCTCCAACTTTGCCAGTTTGTGCCCATGGCATGGATGGACTCCACTATGAAAGGGAAAAAACATGTTCCATTTTGGAGCTCTCCACCACAACAAATACATAAATCTTAATTCATTTTAAGTAAATAATATATCTGTAGATCTTGAAAAGAATACAATGAAAAACACAAATCTTCATTAATTAAAAATTAATGTCCACAACAAAGTTAGAGAGTGAAATCAAGATTTTTCATTAAAGTCCATTGTAAACCCCAGAAAACACACACACGCATGAGCACACACACATAGATATGAACATTAATCCTTAAAATCCAAACCTTCATGGAAAACTCACACTCACTAACCTCAAATCTGAAAGGATCGAATGTATGTGGATTTAGAAAGTATTTTGAGTTATGATGAATGTTTCTAAAAATTGGAATGAGCTTCCAACCCTAACAAGCAAATAACCCTCTTAAGAAGAAATTTATAGAAAAGGGTAAGATAATTATTTTGGTGAAGATGTTACTAAATAACAATTTGATTAACATTTACAAATTTAAGTTTTACCTCCAAACCCTGTGTAGAATGTTCATCAGTTCCTCCTCCCTTTAAAATTCCACCATTTGTTTTATCATTATTTGACCTATGAAAGACAAAAAAATGGTAGAATAAGAGTAAGAGGAAATCAACTAAACCTACCATCTCTTTGATAGAACATAGTTGATATCAAAGAATATAGTTGACCCTTATGCGCTTGCAGCAATTGTACTTTTTTCTACACTTGTGATCACTCCATTAATTGTGGGAACCATGGTAGTTGGTGTTAACAATGCAGTAGTAGAAAGCAGTATTGAAGTTGTATTGATTGATGGCACAACACCTATTGGAAGAGAATTTGTGAGAACAAAGGTGGCCATGGAAGATTAGATAGATCTGACAGATGCAAAAATAGTTGGTGTCAAAGAGACCATAACATTAAATGGATTTATTAGCAAAATATGCATAACTGGTGTATCAATTGTTGGAGGCTTGTTGATGTTAAGATTGTACGAGATAGATATATGCTAGGAGTAGACATATTTGGATATGCTTTAGATGGAGATAATATGGCAAAAACTAGAGCAGGTGATGCAATCATGGACAATAGGATAATGATCGTTCAGATTTTCCAACTGAAACCACTACATTTTTTTTTCTCTCTCTAGTGATATGAGGAAATAGCAAAAATATCTTACTAGAACATATTACTAAAAATTGGCAACAAAAATGCACCAAGATTCTCAAAGAAAATAAGAAATAGTACAAATCTCTAGTTCATCAAAAATAGTAAACTTGGATTGTTTTGTGACCTTGTTGTAATAGTACCTCTATAAACAAGATTTTTGGTAGGTTAAGAATTTTGAATAAATACAAAAAATCTAACAATTTGACCTAAGAATTGGGTCAACAATGATCTAATTAAAGAATAATATTTACTCACTTTCGCCCCTATGGAGTTGTGATTTCTTTCCAAACAATGGAAGCATTTGAATGCTACATTGGGAATTTAGAACAATAATAAAGTGTTAGAAACCAAAAAGAATCAGGCCAAAGTGTAATATTGATGTGGAAAAAATTCCCACAATAGGGGTTTCCCTCTCTAGCAATAACTTTGATGTAGTAAATATATTCTATACATGACAAAGATACATCAACATAAGAACATAATTGTTTGATTAACACAAGAACAATGGAATTTCTCTAAAGTCTAAGACTTCTACTTTCTCACCCAATAAAAGAACAGAGGAATTGTTTCTAGTTTTTCACCCAACAAAAGAATATTCAACCCTAAAATGATGCAGATCTAGGATTATAAGGCCCGGGATAAATTATTAGAGCTAATTAATACCAACTCAAGCATGAGCTGAGCATTTAAACCTGGAAGAGTTCAGTATTTGATGAGCCCCATAAATGGGTAATTATAAGGGCTCATTTGGCCTCCTAACTAAGCTTAATCCACCACTCTCATTAGTTTATTGCATGTTTTTTATTATATTTATGCTAATAGAGTGAATTGGGCTAGTCATTATGCCATGAAGTCTAATGTGTGCTTTATGCAGATTTTTGGTCAATTTTGAGACAAAGTCAAAAGTTTAATGAGAATTTGGTAGCCAATATTCGAGGAAAACAAGGGAGAGGATTTGTAGGAGGGTGTCCCCCTCATTTATGACCCCCTACCAAAATCCTCCTTTAGAAATCTCGGAGCACAAGCAACCACATCAATGCATCAAAGGGGCAGCCGAGCAAGTGAAAAAGAACGGTTGTCTATCTCTAGTCTTGGGAGCCAAGCCTCCATGATTTTAGGAGAGTTGTTGGAGGCTCCAGTTGTATAAATAGGAGGGCATAGGTGCTCAATAGTTTAGGTGGGTTTTAGTCAAAGTTTCACATTTCTATTGTAGTTGTTGCTCATCTCATTTTCAAGCTTACTTTTGTGAACAGTTGATGTAATGTGACTTTTATTTTGATAATGGAGATGAAATATTTCCTAAGCCAGCACTGATTTCTTTCAGAGGGCTAAAGCTTTTGGGTTAGGGCCCAACCCAAGCTGCCCAACACCTCTTGCTTTGTACTTATATGTTTTTGCACCAGTTCATGAATTAATTTCTGTTAGATAGATTCATTTTTCCTTAGTAGAAGAGGTTGTTTTTGGTGGTTTACAAAGTTGTTTCCGTTTCAGTTGTTGAAGTAGGTTAAATAGTGGTAAGAGAAAGATACAGAAAGGCCATCAGTAGAGCCTGACATCCTTTCCTCCTTTGGGGACCATAAGTTGAGGTCAAGATCTACTTGCTGCCACTAAAAACATAGTTTTGCTTCCTCCATGCAATTTCTAGTGTTATAATGATTCAAAGGTTAATATTTTGCCTCAAATCCATTCTGCCATACTCATTTATGTTTATGGAATAAATCTCTTTACATGCTTTCCTTTCCATATAGCATTGTTCAGCATTTTATGTTCCTAGGTTAGAATTTAGGTTAACATGAGATAATTCTGCTTTTGGGTACAACTAGCTCTTTTCTTGCTCAGATTCAACATTTTGACTTGCAGCTCTCTTAGAACATACCTCTGCTCATAATACATCAATCAGGCAGCCATCATCATCTCTTTTCTCACATGTTTCACAAGTCATTCACAACCCTTCATGAATCTGCCCTAATTTCTGCATTTCTCTCATAAGCTTTCTTCTTGTCTCTTAAACAAATCCAACCATCATTTTCTTTCCTAATCATCCTTGATGAGCTTTAGACACCTTTACACCTCCCTCTAATATTTAGCTACCCTTTCCCACCATTTTTCCTCCTGTAAAACCTCTAAAAATAGCTCTCGGCATCCTCCTGTAGATCCCTGGCAGCCTCCTGTAGAATTTCCTGGAAGTGACTTTTTGAAGTCTGATTTCAGAGGAAGTCTTCAGAAGATTACTAGAGGCTTCTTAGGACTCCCCCACACCTTGCTACACCTTTGAAAACCCCAAAGACACCTTCTATCACCACCAAATCTCTACCACAACAGTAAATAGATAAATTACACACAACAATTTCACATAAAATACTCAAAAACCCAAAAAGGTTTTTTTTTCTCATTTCCTTCAAGAAGTAGCTTGAATAGATGTAATTTCGTTTCTCAATAGTCAATGACACCCATTTCATTAGTTTTCATCTCTTTTTCTGCAAAAGTAAGGTTAGTTGGAAGAATTAGGGTTTGCTTTGCATTATAGTCTTCTTTCTCTTTCTGCAAGTAGAATAGCCTCTGTAGAGTTAGCTTTCTTTCATCACAGCTAAAAGCTTCTTCTGAGAATTCATAGAAGTTGGCTTCAGTTCCTAGTGATCTTGCACCAACTGACCAAGTGGCAGCCTGCAGTAAGAGATAGTACTTGTCCATACAACACCATCGCTTCTAAGTTTGTTACGAACTACCAGGTTGATAAAAGTAAAGTAGGAAGCCCCAGGAGTTACATCATTCTTGGTGCAATACTGGTGTTCACCACTTTTTGGCGTCATTGTTGGGGAAGCATCAGAGTATTTTGTGATTACTGCTTTTCTTCTATTTTCTTCTAAAACATTTTGCTATGTAGTTCATTTCAGCAAAAGTAGAGTAGTTGTTTCTCTCGATTTCTGCATTTCCTTGCTTTCATTTCAATTCTGCAATTTCCATTTCAACAAAAGTATATTAGCCCTTTCAATTATGCAATTTCCATTTCAGCAAAAGTATATTAGCCCTTTCAATTATGCAATTTCCATTTCAGTAAAAGTATATTAGCCCTTTCAATTATGCAATTTCCATTTCAGCAAAAGTAGATTAGTTCTTTCAATTCTGCAGTTTTCATTCCAGATTAGTCATTTCCTTGCTTTCATTTCAATTCTGCAATTTCCTTTCAGCAAGTTAATTTCAGTAGTTGAAATTCGTTGTTCAATCAATTTTAGTTTTGCAAGTACAAGAAGAAAAAAACAAAAATCACCCAAAAAAAGAGATTCCCTTTCATGCCTAATAGGAACAAAAATAATTTAGGGAAATTCCTACCCAACACCCCCACCACAACACAAAGACACCCTTCTCTCTTCTTCGGTGGCAGTGATCCAAAAGATCCTTTAGGAGAACAACCTGAGATATTTGAAGAACCTATAGGAGAAGAAGAGGAAGAAACCATCCCTCCTGAGACAATGGTTGAAAACAAGAATGCTAGGGGAAATGGAGAAATACTAGAGGGTACCTTTACCATTCAAGAGACCTAGTAAAATGAATAACATAAGACCTTCAACCCTACCTCACTTCCATGGGTTGACTATAGAAGATCCTGACACCTTTCTGCTTGGGTTTGTTGTTATCTGTTGAACCTATGACTATGTAGAAGATGAGCAGAAGTTGAAACTGTTTCCTTCTATCCTCAAGGATGCAGCATTGTGCTGGTTCATGGGATTACCGGGCAACAACATCACAACATGGGCTCAGATTCAGCAAGCCTTCATTAATAACTATCGGGACTACTGTAAGTTAAAAGATACCAAGGAAGAAATATTCTGAATGACCATGGGAAGCGATGAATCCTTGGAAGATTATGAAGAGAGGTTCCAGCTTAGTTATAAAAGGGTCAGGTGCAAACTTGACCCCGAATCTATGAAGTTGGTCCTGCTCAGAGGAATTCAGGAAGACCTTCTAGACACCCTCCATTTACTGGCTGGGGGAGACATCTACCAACTATCTCATGAAGACATAAAGACTGTCTTTAGAAACCATTCTAAGGCAGCCAGAAAGAGAGGTAGGGGGAGTGAACCCATAGCCAGTACCTCCTCATCCAATTCATCCCTCAAAGGTGAACTTAGAAACATGCTGGAAGACCTCAAGAGTGAGATGCTACAGATTCTTGCCATGCAAATGGATGCCTTACATATCAAAAGGAAACAAGAGGAAGCAAAGAGGGATTTAGCCAATTTTTTCCCTAGATGCACCAGGAGACATCCTAGGAATGAATGCCCATTGAACTTTATAAGGGTTTGTTCAGTCTATGAGGAAAGCCATTCTACAGAAAAGTGTTCGTCCTTGCCCGGACATAAAGTTATATACCAAAGTGCTGAAGGAGCCACTAAACAAATCTATTTCATGAACCAAAGGAGACCGCATGGACCTAGACCATACCAGCAGGGAATGCAAGGGACATCTCAGGCATACTACAACCCCAACAAAGCCACTTCCATATCTTCTTGGGGCCCTCCTGCTCATCCTTCCTGGTCCACACCTCCTCCTTGGTCCTATCCATCTCAATATCATGCCCAACCAACTGCTCATGCATTTCAATCCTATACTCAGCCACAACCTCAATGGAATGCATCTCATTAGGGGTGGATGCCCTAGTACAACTCTCCTCCTACTCTTTTGCCTCCACAACCTACCCAACCACAACCCATCCACATCCATCTCAAATATACACACCCACTCAACTACTCGTACCACCATTTCCAAACCCGCACATTGAAGTAGCTCAACCCAATTACAATGCTGAGGTGCAACATTTCCAAACAACTCCTCCTGAGCTCAATGATATTCACCATAGCTCAGGAAGAGTATTGCAAAAAAGAGATTATATTGATATCATTGAAGGACCACATCCAGCAGAAGAAGATTCAAAAGAGAAGATCAAAGAACCATGGGCTGCACTTAATGAAGAGAAGACATCAAAATCAAAGATCAAGATAGCTCCCTCATGGTAACCATCAAATCCTCCATGTATTCAAGAGAAAAAATAGTAAAAAGAGGAATATATGAAGGTCATGATAGAAGAAGATATGAAGAATGATCTAGATCAGCAGAAGGGCCAAGGACATCACAACTATATTGAGATATGGTTCCAGATATTCACTAAGTTGTAGCATCACTCTCTTACTCAACTATGCTTGATCCCTTCAAAGTCAAATCATTTGGTCTCTGAAATCTGGATATATGTCAAAGCATACATTTCTAGCCTCCACATCATTTTGTCTATCATCTCGATGTGCACATGGCTCCATTGGAAGTATTCTAACTCTTAAAAATTATTTTGTTTTTCAAGTAGGGTAGGGTAGAGAGAAAAAAGAAAAAAAATGAAAAATAAGAGAAAAAATAAAAATCTAAGGTGAAAAACTCCTTAGAGGTGCCTCAAATTGGCTCATTGATTGAAAACCTCCATGAGGCGGTTAATGGGTTGGAAAGAAGAAAAAAGAGGAAAATGGATAAGATCCCTGGGTGAAAACCTCGCTTGGAGGTGCCTAGGGTAGGAAATTAGGGTGAAAACCTCTTTGACGTGCCCTAGTTATCTTCAAAATAAAAAATAAAAAATAAAAAATCGAGCAAAGGAAAAAGAAAAATGAATTTCTAGTTGTATTGCACGTGCAAGACAACTACAGGAAGCAATAGTAGGTGCCAAGGAAGCTCTCAAACCAATACCAGCACCCATCCTACCTTCCCTCACCTTTTTCCATCATTCTTGACATTCTTTTCACCTCACTGTGCTTCTTTTTCAAAAATTGTGTTTTCTACTAAAGGCTCCTGTAGAAATTACAGAGAGCCATAAATGGATTTTAAAACCAATTTGAGGAATAGGGAAGCTTCATAAAGGGTTTATAAATCCTTCTATAGTCTCCAAACCTCTATTCCATCATTTCCATGCCTGCATCACACCCCAAGCTCATTTTTCTTACTGTCCAAAAAACTACAAGATGCTCTGATATAAAAGTACATAGAGCATAAATTTATTTTTTCTCTAACTTGAAAACCATTCATCCATTTCAAAAACTATTTCATGGGGAGTTGCATATGGATGATGGTAACATGCTCAAGTAATTTTAGCAACTTCCACTGCACGGTTACCAAGAAATTGGCCTCCATCACCTTCAGCTATTTTTTCATTTTCTCCATATCCGTGCATCTATTTAAAAACCTATTTCATGGGGAGATGCATATGGATGATGGTAACATGCCCAAGTAATTTCAGCCAATTACAGTGCATGATTTCCAAGAAATTGACCTTAATCACCTTCAACCATTTTCAGTTTTTCGCGAAATCCATGCATCCATTGACCAAAATATTTCTATGGGAGGTGCATAATGATGATGAAAACATGCTCAAAAAATTTCAAGTCAATCTAGTCTACCATTTGGGAGATATGGACACCACAAGTCATTGTCCCATTAAAATCTAGCATCAGCACCATGAGGGTGCAAATTTGAAGGTTGAAGTAGACTCCTGAAGCTGGATCTAGCCAGAGAATAGAAAACCACACATCAGATAGCAGAAAGCATACAACATAGGAGATACAGGCATGCAACAACTAAAATACAGTTATGCAATAGTAAAGGAACCAAAATGCACCACATCACGAACATTCGACATACAAGTAAGTGTCTAACCCTCTCCTTTATTGCATATGTGTAATTGAAAACATGCATAAACGAATGAGATGGTTAGGGTTGAACGATAAAAGTGGCCAGTTAACTGGCCACCCTCATCCAGTTGACTGCACTCATCCAGAGATGCCACCACACGTGTATCTAGTCAACTCATGAAAAATCCAGAAAGACAGGTAGTGGCGAATGTTTGAACTTCAGTGCAAATGATGGGAAGTGATTGTGGGAAAAGGGCATGAAGACTCATTATGACACAGCAGTGGGGACCAACGGTCCAAATAATGGCAACGTACCCTTTTCGCCACCTCACATCATTGCTAGAAATATCTCGAGTGAACATAAGTACTTCTCCTCAAACTTATTCACCACCTTTGTTTCCATTTTGTCATCGTCCCCACAGCTACAAAGAGCTCCATACTACCTCCAGAGCCTCGAAACCATCACTCTCTGTCGTTTTCAAAAATCGTCCTCTTATCGAGTTCTACAGGTGCAGTAATAGTTCTACAGGAGGGCCAGTAAGCAGTTTTATAGAAGAGAACATGGGGTTTTTGTTCAAATACAAACTTGAAGAGGTAGGCTCGGTAGAAACCCACTTTGCATATTCATATTATACAAGCACTAATGCAATTTTAAGGGAGGATTAAACCTGAAAAAGGAGAGGAATTGCATTAAAAAATCTACCTGTTTCTTAAAGAAAAATATAGATTTTCTCTATTGTTGGAAAGAATTGTTGTCTCCTTCTCCACCTTGGGTATTCACATATACAAGGAGTGATGCAATTTTAGGGAAGAATTAAGCCTGAAAAGAAGAGAAATTGCATTAAAAAAGTCTACCTATTTCTTAAAAGAAAAACACAGTTTTTTTCTCTGTTTCCTGTTTTTTTTTAAATTGTTGTCTCCTTCTCCACCTAAGGTATTCCAAAGGATTATAAACATAATGACAGGGGGATTCATGAGGAAGGAACGCCTCAATTCATTCAGGCTCCATGAACATCCTGAGGTAGTAGCCACTTTTACCAGAGCCAATTGGATGCCATTTTTTGAAAATCTTTGTGGGTATGATGAAGAAGTGACTCAGGAGTTTGCACTTTCCTTGGTACCCCACTCAAAGACCCATGCCACTGTTACCTTCAGGGGTCTCACCATACAAATCACCCCATAGTTGATCAGTAGGGTTACCCGCCTTCCACTTGGACTACCCTGGAGCAAAGAAGAAAAGCCATTGGGTCAAGTTGCCAAGAAATCCTTCTTCCAACCAAATGAGCATCCTGTAGAGGACAAAAATGGCATCAGGAGAACAAGCATACCTTACCCTTAGGATGAGGTCAGTTATAAAATTATCAAGTACATTTCCTGTGAAGGAAGGTATAACATAGTTTATGGTTACCATTTCAGACTTTTGCATGAGCTAAGATATAGCATGGATATTCCCACACCTCAAAAACTGAGTATTCACTATTTTCTCCTACAGTTTCTTATAGATTCCAGCATTAAATTGAAGGCAGGAGGTCCAAATCAATTGGCTCATCATGGACTAATTAAACTGCTGGTCAAAGAAGCCCCCATACCTTCACAATCCCCATAGCCTGGTAGATCTTCAGAAATATCATAGGAGAAGATGATATAAAAGCCCTCACATATGACCTCAGTCCTTTTGAATGTGAGGGGGAAGAAGAAAAGGGGAAGATGAGTAGGAAACCAAAATAGAGGAAGAGGAAACCATAGCAAAGAAGGAAGAACCTGAAATAGAGAAGAAAAAGACCAAAACAAAGAGGGAAAAACCTAAAATAGGGAAGGAAAAGATCAAAGCATAGAAGAAGGAACCTAGGACAGAAGAGAAAAAGACTAAAACAGAAAGGAAAAAGACTAAATCAAGGAAGAAAAAGACTAAAGAGGGCAGAAACTAAACAAGATGATAAGGAAACCAAAATAGAGCTAGAGGAAACAAAGCTAGCAGAGGCAGAAAAGACAATAGAAGAGGAAAAAGGGGTAAAGAAAATAGAAGTGTCTCCTGAGACACTAGAAAGGGAAGCAGTAGTTCTTCTTACTACCCTCAGCACCCCAGTTAAACCTAAACAAGAGAGGAAAAGGACAGCATCAACGTATTTGAGGGCTCGAAAAAACACAAGGATAAAAATGGGAAAGGCACAACCACCTTCAACAGTGCCTATTGTAATTGAAGATTCTCCTACTAAAAAAAAGGAGGAATCTCCATCCAAAACCCCCATTACTTATGAAAGAGGAGGAAGTCCTAGATCTTCCACTTGGAAGGAAAGAATAAAACTACAGGACTCAAAAACAGTACTACAAGAGGTACATAATACTCTACAAGAGACCCTAATGAAGATACAAGAGACTGAGAAACTTGAGGAAAGGGCAGAAAAGCAGACCAAGGGGAAGGATGAAACAACAGAGATACCAAAACCTGACCCCCAACCTAGTTTAGGATCTTATTACAATCTCCTTGAGGGGGGAAATCATCCCACAGAAGTTTGCAGTCCCACTTTTCTTTCAGCTGGAAAAAGAAAGAGTAAGGAGCCATAGATGGATGCAAATTGCCAAGTCCAAAGGGGTGGAAGACATTGGACACATGGAGAACAAGATGAGAGAAATGGGTCAGGAGTTAAGCATTGTAAGACATACAAAATCAATCAGAAAATCTCACTTGGAAGCAGAAAATGAAATGTTAAGAAAACAACTGCAAGAAAGGGAAACCCAATTAGCATGCATGGCCAACTGGTCTATGGAGGCACTACAGTGCGGGAAACCAGCCAAATCATATGGAGTATACCTCAAAGACCAATGGCTATGGTTTCACAAGTCATTCACAACCCTTCATGAATTTGCTCTAGTTTCTACATTTCTCTCATAAGCTTTCATCTTGTCTCTTGAACAAATCCAACCATCATTTTCTTTCCTAATCATCCTTGTCAAACTTCAGAAACCTTGACACCTCCCTATAATCTTCAGCTACCCTTTCCCACCATTTTTCCACTTGTAAAACCTCTGAAAACAACACTCGGCATCCTCCTATAGATCCTTGTGTAGATCCTCCTATAGCCTCCTATAGAATTTCCTGGAAGTGACTTTTTGAAGTCCAATTGCAGAGGAAGTCTCTAGAAGGTTACCAGAGGTTTCTTAAGACTCCCTCACACCTTCCTACACCTTCTCAAACCCTAAGGCCACCTTCCATCGCCACCAAATCTTTGCCACAACTGCAAACAGAGAAATTACAAGCATAACAATTTCACATAAAACACTCAAAAACCCAAAAAGGTGTTTTTTTTCTCATTTCCTTCTAGAAGTAGCTTGAATAGATGTAATTTACTTTCTTAGTAGTCAATGGCACTACTCACTATTCATATGGTGAGGATGCGCTTTAAAGGCTCGACCACTATTTTACCAACCCACCCCAATCCCCGAGGCCCGTTAGCGCCCGGTAGGGCTCACTATTCATATGGTGAGGATGCGCTTTAAGGCTCGACCACTATTTACCCACCCACCCCAATCCCCGAGGCCCGGTAGGGTGAGGTAACGTGTGAGGTCCGTCAGGGTGCTCGACCGATAACTCCAATGATCTAATTGTTTTTAATCAATTGACATTTACGATAATTCGTTGTTGAAAAATCAACAGTGTATTGCAAATAACTTTTTTGCTTTTCATGTGAATAAAAATTTTATTGGGAAGAATGGATCGGGAAAATAAATTGTCCATCGCACCAAAAACAACCTGTCTATATTACTCCGAAACATAATCACTAGAAGAGCGATGGATGTCTAGGGATCCACATAAAGGGTTGCATTGCTGAACAATATCATACTTACATGCATCATTGACCAATTTAGAATTGTAGCGTTACATAATATAAATGATTTTAATGTTTGTAGTATTTCTATTGAATGTATTAACTAAATAGGAATTAAACATGTAAGCAATGAGAAATACCATAAGATCACAACTACATGTATCCCTCATCTTGCTACTCATGAGATCAACCCTATTTTGTCACTTCTAACTAGATAGTGACATATGAAAACAAATAATACACCTTTGAATTACTATTGTTCTTAACTTCTTCCATCTGTGGTTGCATGTTCTTTCCAATATGAAGAACTTTGTAAGTTGGAATGACCAGGTTGTACAACAACTCCCTTTAAAATATAGAATAAATGTCAATTTAGTTCAAAACTATACCACTCATGTCACTACAAATACAGTAACTACAACATTTTTGTGTTACTAAATTTAGAAAATACATTTGGTTTGGAAGATATCTTCAATAAAACTTATGGAAGAAATTTAATATGCTTCAAAAGATTTTAGGAGTTGAAGAAAAAGAAATAGTAAACTATAACTCTGTGTGCATCCCTTGAGATGTAGGGACACTATTTTGATTTGCAGATCCCATTGCTCAGTTCTAGGCGGCATGTGTTGAGGCTGAGAAGTAGCTTGACATTGTGGATTAACACTGTATGAATTCTGTGATTGACCATAAGTAGTTGAGAGAATTGGAGAACATAAAATACAAGAGTCCAAAAAATACTAAAAAGCATACTTCTTCCAAACCTTGTTAAAAAGAAAATTTATTTAAATGCTATAATAATTTTTTACAAATAAATGTAGATGGTACCATATAGGATGATGATGCCACCTAAACTAGGTGGAGGTGGCATAATAAGAAGTTGTTGAGATTTCTAAGGCTACTGAGATGGAGGATCCCCACTTTTCATTGTCCTTGGTTGCTAAAAATGAGTCATCAAAGGAGCATGAGGTGAAGGTAGAGATTATTTCTCTTGCGCTAGACGTGGAGGAAAATTTTCCATTTGTGGAGGATACTGCAGAAACTATGGTTGAACATATGGATTAGTTCCAATGTTTGGTGGTGGTATAACTTGAGCTATACTCCGAAACTATTGGATAATTAAGGGCATAAATTGATGACCTATTTGAGGTGGTGCTTCATATGTAAACTGCATTTAGTCATCAATTTATTTCTCAAATTACTCATTAAATATAAATTACATGCAAATTTCCAAATTAGCACTAATCAATATGGCATATATGTAAATGAAAGAAAACATTCAACAAGCCACATATCATACTTGCATTGGCAGCAGAGGTCCAAAATTTTGAGGTCCTAAAGACACCATGCAAGGTGGATGAGATGGATACAAATACAGTTATAAAATCCATAAATAAGAATTTGGATGCCAAGATATATGTAGAACCAAAAGCATCATCATTGTGATTCACAAAATCAAACCAATCCTTACCAGTTATCCAGATTAGGAAAAAGTCCCTATAATGTAAGTTTGAGGAGGCCTAGAAGGGTGCCCAAAAACTGTTAGAGTAGCTACTGAGTTGGGTCCTGAGACAATTGTAATTGATGAAAATCTTAGAAAATATGAAGATGGTGTATAAAGAGTAAAATGTGAAACATGACATCAAGGAGAGTTCTCGAGGGACTCTCATGAGTGAGCATATGAAGAATTGTCCAACCTTACCACAAGATTTCCCAAACCTTTAACTTAGGCATGAAATTTTTATCAAAAAAAATGCACAATCATTTTAATTTTCGAAAAAACTTGTTGTAACTACCACTCTTTATTATATTGCCCAATTGTGACAAAATTAAAATAGGCACATGATATTCATTCCAACAACCAAGAACCAACATCACTTCCAAACTAAATGATCCAAAACTTGTCTGGGAAAAAATATTATGAAGGATAGAGAATAATAGTTCAAGTTGAACTCATGAAAATTAGGGGAAATATCCCACTTAATGTATTAGGATTAAGTAGAGTTGTAGTATACATAAGTTGTATTGTGAAGTGTGCTCATGTTCGGAAGGTCATCCCTTTTGTGTTTCCACAATAAATCTTGTATAAACTATAAGTATTCCACTTCTTTCTCTCTATTTTTCTTAAAAATATGCTAGATATTCTCCTCTTTCATAGGTTTATAACTCACTGGGAAAAAAATGAAAGACAACACACAGAAGATCCTACCAAAAATATGAGAAAAATGGAATTTCTTGTTTGATTTTTATAATGGCATGAAAAAATCATGTAGTTCACCAAAATCTTGAGTGAATCTCACCAAAAAATTAAAAAGAAAAAATTAACACTTACATGTGAGTCAGAGTTCCAATTGACAAGTGCTTGTAATTCAAACTCACTGATGGTGAGTTAGACTTGTAGGCAATAGGTTTGGCTCACACACAATCTAAAATAACTCATTCTTCAAGTTGCAAAAGGTATGAGACGACTCCAAATTAAACAAGCGAGTTTGATTACTATGGTAAGAAATGCACTTGCGACTATGGTTTGTATTGGTGGATGCATCCTCAGTGCATGAAAAAAATTATTGCAAGAAGACTGAACAACCAAGTAGAAGCCAACATCCAATGGCTAAAGCAAAAGAGAAAAATCAAAATATTAGGATAAAAAAATAACTCTAAGTGAATTATATAGAAATTCATACAATATCTGTATATGCTATCCAAATGTTCCAGAAATAGCAAATTCCATTAACAACCAAAATCCTAAATAAACTTTCAAAATGACATATCATACAAGCAAGTATTTCATAATGAAATATTTGGTCATACATACAATGTTATGATATCTGAAATGTTTGGAAAAGCCCAACTAAACATTGTAATTTTGTGTCTTGAACTCTACAATGTACACAAAAATACCAAAGCCTAAAGGGTTAGTTCAATCAATTGAACCATATATCCAAGGCATGGTATTAATAGTGCAGCGATAGGTCACAAGTTCAAATTCAATAGAATCCCTGAGGGTTACCAATCACTATGTAGGCATGGTACCAATGGTGCGAAGATATGTCACATGTTCAAATTCAAGATTCCCTTAGGGTTACCAATCACTATGTAGCTAGTGGTTGGGCCACCCTCCTTCCAAATATTCTAGACAAGAGGAGGGATCCTAGGAGGTTTTTGTGAGAAAAAAATATTCGAATCCTAAGGCTGAAAATAAGGGTATCTGCAATTATAAAGTCATAATATAAATTTCTTCCAACAGATAACTTTTATGGACCTACTTCTCATTGAAAATATTGGGAGAAGGACAATTTCTAGTCTACTTATCCATTTGAATGTTTATAGTAGATCCATTCGAACTTGAAATTCAACTTCGATGACAAAGAAAATGTGCATGCATTTTTTATGATATGTGAAGAAAATAATAAAAATTTTCACAATAGAGATTCCAATATTTTTCTCATAGTTCTCATACCTCTGTAATTTGGATGTCATTTATGTCCTTTTTGCACACACTAGGCACTTGTTGTAAACATTATTTACACTCACCAAGCATATGAAAATAATATTTACCAGATTTACCATTAGAACAATTCATGTTGGTAATAATATAAGCGTTGGACAATGTTCACAAATTCTTATAAGAACAAATGAACTTCTATGTGGTTTGCAATTTGCTGACATTTCCTGATGGTGAAACTATGGTAATTGTGCTTCCATACAGTCTCTTTTTCATTGGTGAAAATAGTGAGAGAAAATATTAGCTACCATCATAAAAATCTGAACATAGAGCCAATGAAATATCAGTCTATTGATAAGGTTAACAAGTATTTCACTATCCACAAGGGTTCTATCCTATTTCATCTTTATGTTTTTTCACAACCAAACAACAATTGAGAAGTAGGATAAGGCTGGCTGCAAATCCGAGATGATTTGGAAGTAGAATATATGCCACTTGACGTAGCATCTGAGCCCATGGATGTACATGTCATGTGTTGCATCCGTAAACATTAGGGTATGTTTCTTGATGGACCTTCTAATAAACATGGCCAAAATTGACCTTGTTGTCACTAGAGGAAATTTTATATTCCCGAGCAGTTGAAGCTGAAAACATGAGAGAGAGAGAGAGAGAGAGAGAGAGAGAGAGAGAGAGAGAGAGAGAACGAAATTTTATATTCCCAAGTAGTTGAATTTTAGAGAGAGAAAGAACGAAATTTTATATTCCAGAGTAGTTGAATTTTATATTCCTGTGTAGATGAAGCTAAAAACATGAGAGAGAGAGAGAGCTATTATGCTAAAAATATTATAAAATAAAAAAAATAAACAAAAGATAAATGTAACACTAACCCCTTAAACCAATTCAAATGCTGAAAAGAACAATGTCTCCTCCCCCCTTTCTACCTCGAAATATTCTAACTCGAAATCTTCAGGACAATGTCCCCTATCATCCATCCAACCTCCTGTTGTATATTATCTATTGTGTTATTAGCGGAATTCACCTTAGAAGCATCTTCTTTAAATTTCGTCATATCACTTGTTGGCTTGTGATATGTTTCTTTTTCTTGTGAACCCCCATATTGCTCCTTACCATAAAAAAGCAAATGAAGCTAACCAATGTTGTTTGATCCCTTTTCACCTAGAAGAGAATTGTTGTGACCTTCTTGTCACCAGAGGAAATTTTATATTCCCAAGCAGTTGAAGCTGAAAACATGAGAGTGAGAGAGAGAGAACGAAATTTTATATTCTTGAGTAGTTGAATTTTATATTCCTGAGTAGTTGAAGTTGAAAACATGAGAGAGAGAGAGCTATTATGCTAAAAATATTATAAAATAACAAAAAATAAACAAGAGATAAATGCAACACTAACCCCTTAAACCAATCCAAATGCTGAAAAGAACAATGTCTCCTCCCCCCTTTCTACCTCGAAATATTCAAAAATATTCTAACTCGAAATCTTCAGGACAATGTCTCCTGTCATCCATCCAACCTACTGTTGGATATTATCTCTTGTGTTATCAGTGAAATTCACCTTAGAAGCATCTTCTTTAAATTTGGTCATATCACTTGTTGGCTTGTGATATGTTTCTTTTTCTTGTGAACCCCCATATTGCTCCTTACCATAAAAAAGCAAATGAAATTAACCAATGTTGTTTGATCCCTTTTCACCTAGAAGAGAATTGTTGTTACTACATGGATTAATGATGGTTCAACAAACAAATCAATATTTCTCAAACCATTTTCTCCAACTACAATCAAGTCTTCGGCAGAAACTTAATAACATCAATTCCATAAACTTCCACAATATCTAGAGGGAAAAAAAAAATTAAAAATCAAACTCAACAACAAATGCATTTCACCACTAAGTATGCTACCATGTCTCTAACCAATTAAATTGAAAAGGGGAAATCTTCTTTGTTGTGCAATAGCATTGGATGCCAAGAATAAGACTAACACTCTCTTAACTTTTTTATTGAACAAAATGATTTAGAAAAAAGTTTAGCCAAGAAGATAAAATAATATAATGTGTAAATAATAAATAATTCTTTATCCATCAATTTAATAGGAAGCCAAGACTGAATTCTTAAGTATATCTCAAATGTAGAATAAGCTTACAGAACTTGACGCTAGTTGCCATGAAAAAACGGGAATGCCAACACCACTATTTATGATTTTATTCATAACTATATTTGGATTCTGAAACATGAAAAGGTATATTATTGACTCTCATGTATACATTTTTCAGTTTCATCGGACCATGATTAACGTTGATTTTCAAAATCATTCACAAACAAAACTAAAAGTCTCTACCACTGAAGCTTTTAGATAGACAAAGGATGGAGGGTGCATAACACATTATGAATATCAGTTAAAATGTATGTATGCAATGTTTTATCATGATTACTTAGTTGCTGAAGATGATAATCTAATGATTAAGTTCAAATTATTAACAAATAGCCTCCTAAATTTCTGAATTCATAATGGTCTATCAACTTTTTAAGAAAATGAGCAATAGTTGTAAGTAGGAATAGTTTATGCAAATGAATATTTGGGGTACATGGCATGCGGATATTTAAGGAAATGGGTAACATTTTGGATAAATGTGCTTATATGCATATATACAAAAAATGAAAACAAACAAATATGTCAATTTGTATGTGATTGTGCAACCCTATAATCATTTTTAATTTTATTAATGTACCCTAACCTTGTGTCATTAACACCTTAATAGTTTAAATCTTGCCTTTTAATTGAAACAACTAAAAATAAACCATATCTAGAAATAAGAAACAACTACAGTATCATCATTAGGGTCCAAATCAACGAAAATGTACTCTAGATCCCTAACCAATATTCCTTGTTCAACATAACCATGTTCACCTAGTTTACCTAGTGTAAAATTCTTACCTCTCTAACCATATGCCATCACTACTCCATTAAAACCATTCAAGACACTTTGTAAGAGAAGGTGGAAATAGACCATAGAGTAATTGTGAGTAAGTTTTTTAAATTTTAAGGGAAATAGTTATGGCAATTGTATCAACCAAACTAAAGATAATTAAAATTTAATTTATATATACTATAGAATTTAAAACACATTATCTTGAGTGCAAAAGTAAATAAATTTAATTTGTATATACTATGGAATTTAAAACACATTATCTTGAGTACAAAAATAAATAACTTCAGTTTAGCTAAAACTTAAGGCATTTTATAATGTCCTTTTCCATGTTTCCTTAAGATGGATATTGATGTGAAACTCATAGAATATACCTCATCCAATCCATTTAAATCAACTTTACACTTTTCCCGTTGCACCCATTTCTATTGACTAGAAATATTTGTCCATCAGATTATACTTCACTCACATTTTGGTGCTTCTGATTATTGTCAATCAATAAATACTAGCATAGAAATTTTCATATAATCATGCAAACTGCCTTCAGCGTAATCCTCTTTGGTGTTTACCTCAACCACATGTTTGGTAACTACTTCATAAACATGCTTTGAAATTTTATTTCTATGAAGACCTCCTCAAAAATAGAATATCTCCAAGTCCCAATTTTATTTCTCAATGTCAATCTCTTGAGCTGCATATTTATACAATTGGATTATTTAGTGCTACTAGTGACTTTCAGAAAGCAAATTCATATGGAAAATTGATAAATGATGGAAGCATATATTAAACTACCTAAATTGATTCTCTCGATCAATTTTTTTAAAATCCAACTTCAACATGAATATGTATAACTTATCGAATATGCACATTGCAATACAGAAATCAATCAGTGTCCAAAACAAGAATAATGATAAGAAACAAAACAATTTTAGAAAGTTGCTTCTAAAAATAAAAATTGTTGTTGGAAGGTGCGCACATAGAGCAAGGACATCACGGTCCTGGATTATGTGAAAAGGCCTCTCCCGAGTGAAATGAGTCCTTCGAAGAGAAATAGAGTGGCCTTATGGCACCTTGCCATCTCTTAAGTCTAGAAGAAGGGTAGAAGGCATATCCATTTTCAAGTAGTACAACATATCAATACCCATCCCCATGCACCAGGGATTTTTATAATCAATTTCCATCTCTATACCATATAAGCACATATTTAATGTACGTAGTAAAGAAATAAAATCCCTATAAATATAATGAATTTGACCCATACTATCTTTGAATACAAAGTCATTAACCTGATAGGAAATGTATAAATAAATATCAACTCAGTTAACTTAGTTATGAATTTGCTTCCATTACCCATTTTAGGCTTTAGTATCAATTGTCTTAAATTGGGTAAAATCTATTAAGGTATTTGACCTCAAAAACATTTTTAAAAGTGAAATAAATCCAACTAGGAATAGATGTCTACACTAATTTTGACTGAGTGATTAATAATGTTAGGGAAAATTACAGCATAAGCTTCTAATGAATCCATCAATTATAATTCACTACACTATAATATTTCAATATCTATCTCCCATAAAACCTAGGAATATGTGAAACAAAGTATAGAAATATATATATCCTAGATAGAAAAGAAGTATAGCGAATAGATACTGACAGAGCTACATTCATCATTGCAACGAAAACAACAACTAGAAGATAACAAGGTTTTGACTTCTACTTCATATTGTCTGATATTTTCATTAGAGAAGACTTATCCAAACTTAAGTTGTGCACGTGGTGAACTTGCATGTGTGCTAGTATCTATTGGAAAATGACTTTGCTAGGTTTTATTTGTGATTTGTAATTTATAGTTTGAGATTGCAAGTTAAATTAAATAGATATATCACATAAATTGAGTTTATATCACATATAACACAATATATAAGACATATAGTAGTCCTAATAAAATCAATTTTAATTTAATAGGTTACTTGTTGATTTTAACATTTACCTTGTTATTAAGAAGTGTATATTTCCGAAATGCAAACCCTAAGTTGGACTTCTGGTCATATAAAAAAAGAGAGATATGCGTCATTAAACCATTAATTGATGCAAGACGTAATTCATAAACTAATAGCAATTATAGTAAATTATTACCTTCCAATTTATTAGTTTCGATGGAAGATCTCCTTGCATTATTCTTTGAGCAAGTTTGTTGAAACATAAATGAGAAATAACAAATACAGTTGTCATTTTGCTTTGTTATGTTAATAATCAACCATGATTACTTGATAATATTAGATTGCAATCAAATTCATAATAAATGGACTTATAAATCATAAATCATGCTCTTGAACACCAATTAGAAAAACTTTGAACAATCACTACCCTTCTAAAATTGCAGTCGTGCCAACACCTAGTTCTCCAATCAATACAGTGTTATTTTTGGTCTGTCTTGAAAGAACTTGAATGCATCTACATATTCCATCATTTCTTCCAATGATAGGATTAGATTTTCCTTTCTTAGCTATCTCTATTAAATATTTCCCATATTTTTCCAAAGCCTTATACTTTCCCTTGGGATCCATTTCTCCAAAATTCAACAAAGCTCACATTAAGGTCAATTAACGAAAGCCCTAAATTTCAGAGTAAAAAATGCACAAAAGCTTCTGCACATAATTCTCAGCTAGAAGGTCATTGAAACCAAAGTACATTTATGCTTCATAGATGGGTAATGATTATGTGGGTTTAGTCTAGAGCGTTAGTTTCCCAACATGTAGCTCAAACAATGCTCCAAGTAAAATATCTTCTATCCTCTAGCACAGTAACATACAATGGTACACCATCCCTCACTTTAGTAGTTCATACAATATATATGTATGTGCATATGGAGGGGAGAGAGAGACCACTAGTATGTTGTCCATCAAACCAAGTATTTCAGGTGTAGTTCGACAAAACCCTATATCTTCACTTTCTTCAAATTGATTGAAGGTATTAAGAATCAATTCCACCCTGCACGAAGGAAACCTCCCTACAATTTTCATCCAAAACAAAAAAGCTAAGTGAAAACGACAGATGATACCATTATTGGAAAAGAACTTTGATTTTCTAGAGGGACTACAATGCAAGAAATTTCAGTTTATGAAGCCCTTAATAAAATAAATCTCGCATGGCCGCATTATTTTGTGGAGAATTTCACAATCTCTGAAGATGTAGAAACAATTTTTCCTCTTCCCTAATGTTTGTTGACAGAATTGCAAGACATGGAAAATGAGAATGTGAACAAAATCTCCAAAAATAAGTCTCTACCCTTACAAGCTGAAACACAAATTACTTCAGAGAAACCCATAAGACCCACTCATCTTCTATCTAGTGGGTTAGAAAACCTCCACCATTCTTATAATCAAAGGAATAATTGACTTCCTTTGGCATATTTGATTCAGGTGTTGTATGGGAACCAATAGAATCATCAGAGTCTGAATTTTCATTTATCTCAATTGCATTGAATTTATGTTTATCCATCAACTCAGTCTCTTCGATAAGCCCTAGTGAACCCATTGCGTGAGCCTGTTTGAGAGATAAGTGAAATATTTCTCCATTCCCTAATGTAGCTTGTCCATGACCGTATGGAACAAATTTTTTTGTGTCATTGATGGGGATCCCTTGGTGAGCTCCATTAGATTGCTTGAAGAAACATGGTTGGCAGCAACGAAAACTCAAGCTCCACACCTTGTCGTGGTTCATTTAATGTTAAAATTGTCTCTTTTTTGAAAGATATGGGTGTCAAATATTATGTTTACAACCTCATTTATGTAAAAAAATTCATAGTGGAGAGCTCGAATGACATCCATGTATGATTGCCCATTACTCAAAACTACTCTGATGGCTTTAATCCTCTATATCCCTTTCCTAGTTTTCCATTCGTTGAACAATGGAGAAGCATGCAATCAAATATGTAGATCGATAAATAAAAAACATTTTTCATGAAGAGAACATAAACACACAACTTTATGTATCACAATTTGTGGTCATCAATGTAAGGACCCAATGAAGAAGGTCATGTGCATTGCCATATATTCATTTTATAGGTCAATTTATAAGTGATAAAGTAATCCGTAAGGCTGAAAATATGTGCAACTTATTGAATATGCACATTGCAATACATAAGCCAATGAATGGCCAAATCAAGAATGATGATAAGAAACAAAACAATTTTAGAAATTTGCTTTTGAAACCACACAATTGGCTTAGACTATGTAAAATATATTAGGATCTTTTCCCTCAAGAACATTTTTAAAAGTGAGATAAACCCAACTAGGAAACATGGGCTTTAAAATATATAGCTACACTAATTTCAACCTAGTGATAAATAATTTCATGGAAAATTATAGCCTATGCTTCATGTGAATCCAACAAGTATCAATCACTAAACTAGAAGACTTCAAGTATTCAAGGTCTAAATTATAAGCTTACATTCATCATTTCAAAGAAAAGACCAACTGCAGGATAAAATGGTTTTGATTTTTACTCCGTCTTTCCTAGTATTTTCATTAGAGAGGACTTCTCCCAACTTAAGTTGTGCACATGGCGTACCTGCATGGGTGTTGGTATGTAGGAAAATTATCTTGTTAGGATTTGTTTGTGATTTTTAATTTATAATTTCATATTTCGAGATAAATTAAACACATATATCACATCAATTTTGTTTATATCACATATGTCGCATATATAACAAATATAGAAATCCTAAAAAATCAATTTTAATTTAAAAGTTTACTTGTTGATTTTAATGTTTATCCCATTATTAAGAGATGTATATTGCAGATCTACAAACCCAAAGTTGCAGTTATGGTCATATAGAAAGCGAGATATGTTATATGATGCCAAAACACAAGGCATAAACTAATAATAGGTATAGCGAATCATTACCTTTTGATTCATTAGTGCCTATGGAACTTCTCCTTACACAATTCTCTGAGCAAGCCTGTCGAAACATAAATGAGAAATAGGAAATACAATTGTCATAAAGCTTTCTTCAATTAGTAATCAGCCATGCATATTTGATAATATTGGTTGCAATCAAATTCATTAGAGATGGAATTATAGATCATAAATCATCATCTTGAACATTAATTAGAAAACCTTTGAACTGTCATCACCCTTATGAAATTATAGTTTTTCCAACACCTCATTCTCCAATCAATACAATGTTATTTTTTATATTTCTTGAAAGAATCTAAATGGATCTATGGATTTCATCATCCCTTTGAATGATAGGATCAAGTTTACCTTTCCTAGCCATCTTTGTCAAATATTTCCCATATTTTTCAAAATCCTTGTACTTGCCCTTGGGATCCGCTTTTTGAGAAATTCAAAAAGGCTCATGTTAAGGAAAATTAACATTTAAAGATTAAATGAAATCCTTAAATATTAGAGTACAACATGCACACAATATTCTACACATAATTCTCAGCTAGATGGTTGTTAAAACCAAAGTACATAGATGAGTAATGATTATGTGGGTTTGGTCTAGAGTGAGTTTACTAGTGTAGCTAAACCAATGATCTAGGTAAAATACATTCTTTCCACTAGTAGAGCAACATACAACAAAGTGCCACACAATGTTAAATATCCCTCACTTTAGTAGTTTATACGACCTTATGAAGGTGTACTAGCATGTCCACCAATTTTAATGCATTAAAGCCTTTAAATAAGAAACAATGTCCAATATTGTTAATGCATTAAAGCCATTAATGCAACTACTAGAAGTGCATAAAAAGGTAGATGAAAATGATGCCTAGTCAACATTATTAAAAATACTACCCAAAAAAATTAAAAATGATAAACAATAATAAAGTTGGCACTTTGCCATGGGGTACTAAATGGGGTAGAGACCCCTTAGTAGTGTTATTGGATGTGGAATTGGCTTGTAATACCTCACACTATATAAATATATTAAAATAAGTGATAGGCAATGCAAGTAGTCCAAACTAAATAGGGTATATACCATATGGTCCAACAAAGCAAAATAATAATCTTAAATTACATTAATAAAAGTAATGTACTGTGATTCATGGGGGACATAGATTCATGGGTATAGTTTATTGATGAAGAGCATAAACTTGTGGCTATAGAAAATATTTAATCACACTAGTATAAAGAAAACCAGATGCAATAGTTGAAGGTAGACATTTGCACTGGTTAGCCTTTCACAGTGTAGTGTCATTGGCATCTATCATTTTGGGATGAGTGCCACACCCACATAATATTCTTCTTCCATGTTCAACCACATCCGTGGTTTTTGTAACATTAAGGCCAACAAAGCAGTGGTACCACAAGAAGGAAAGCTACAAATGAACCAAATTGAAGAACTAGAAAAGAAGGATGACAATGTCCCATAAAGCTCTCACTTAGAAAAATATAGACAAATCATAGAAGGGGGAATGGCAAAAGGTTGGCCCCTAAGAAGCTTGAAGCTAAACCCCCAAACTTCAATAAACCACCTATCAAAGGTTACAAGGTTGCTACATGCTACACCCACAGAATCTAGTCACATCTATAAGGAAGAAAGTATCAATGTGGCCCCAAAAGTACACCTCCCTTGTCAGCACAATATAAAAATAGGACATCCCTTTACCTTGAGTTTATCCCTTGGCCTGGGAGATCATACATTTACAGAGAAAGGAAAGATGACATAGATCCAATGGGTTCATTGCATAAAGCCTTAAATATTGAAATTACTACACTGAAAAAAAAAAAATTGTGGGCACCTTATAGTTGAGAAGGAGCAGGACAAAGTAGGACAACATGCCTAGTTCTTTAAAATTGAGATAGAACCAAGGGACCAAATTATTGAGATATATGAGAAGATGGAAGTCTAAATTGGATTCACAGTGTGCAACATTGGAAATACATGCCATTGATAGCAAAAAAGAATCCTTAATAGCCATGCCAGAACTATCAACTTTGTTATGTGTTGTCAACAATGTACAATTTCTTATCTCAAGGAACAATGCCATGATTAGTGCCTCATCAACTCAAATGGAAGTGTGGTTGTAGAACATTTCCATCAAACTTGGAAGGGAAAGAAGACCCACATGGTATCTTGGAGTAAAATACTCATAATCTCTATAGGCTATCAAAAACTATTGTTATGAATAAGGCATTGAACTTAGTACTCCAAAATAGACTATCCATACTTACTCGTTGTACCTTTGGGTCAGGTGCCCATGTTGAAGATTATATAGGAGATAATGTTCCAACATGGAATGATCTCTCGTACTCCATACTTACAACGACGAGTTTTGGATTTTTTGGAATCCTATTGGTAGGTGTTGATATTTGTAGATTTTTAAAGGACATAAATGAAGAGCTTTGCAATAGATGGATTAAAATAGGTTCCTTTTTATCCTTTTTCCAGAGATCACTCAAACAAGAGAAAAAGACACGAATACTAGCATTGGCATGGGAATTCATCACATTGTTTGCAAAGAAGGGGTTAGGTCTTCTTATATACAAGCTCATAACTTATATCTACACATTGTCTTTTGAAGTTCACACTAACGGGTCTCCCATTGTCAGGCCTTTGTTCTTCACATTCCCCAGTGATAATAATATACTAAGAATTAGAACCGAGTTCCTATTCGGTAAAGGGGTCTTATTCTCACCCTATTTCCAAAGGGAACTTGGTATGATTTGTTCAATGTATCACACTTGATAACAATTGCAAATGGACCAAATGTGACACTTGAATCTCAACTGGATACCACCAATGTCCAATTTAGGAAATAGGTTTGACAACTAAGGAATGTAGAAAAATTCAATGTAATCTATCGGTTGCTTTGGGTGGTAGGAAGGAACCATATGGGGACCTATATGTCGATAATGGAAAGGATCTGGAAATGGTAATAGAGGATGGAAATTCAATCTATATAGAGTTTTATGCATATATGGTACAAGGAAATGTTCCACTTACATGAAAAATCCAACTCGATGCGTATGCATTTAGGCAAGGATGGCTTCTTAAACATATTAGAGTTTTGGGATGATTGTCCTTTGTGTAGAGTGTTATAGTCATTTTAATGGAGGGCTTCTTAACAATATTAGAGTTTTGGGATGATTGTCCTATGTGTAGAGTGTTCTAGTCATTGCAAATATTTCTCTTGTATTTCAAAAGAACTTGTAACTTGTCACACTAGGGAAGAAATAATTAAGTATAAAATTTCCTTACTATCTATTCCCATTCTCGTATATATGTAGCTACTTGCTATGTATCATGATCACAATACCTTACAAGTTTGATTAACCTTACATATGGTGGACATTCCATGTTAGGTAATCTTAATGTTATAGATTAGCATTCCATCCAATATGGAAAATAGTTCAAACCAATAATATAAGGAGATTTTCTCATTTAGGGTATAAGAAAAATATAAAACAAATTTATTGAAGCATTTGTTTCATATTTGAAAAGTTAATCGACTAAAAGCTCGATAAATGATATTTAGACAAGTTAAATGTGCTTTGTAATAAATTGGAGATTTGTAATAAACATTGCAAATATGATGCTTAAGAAGCTCAATAAATGATATTTAGACAAGTTAAATGTGCTTTGTAATAAATTGCAGATTTGTAATAAACATTGCAAATATGATGCTTAAGCTTAAATATATTGAATGAGAAAAAAACATACATGTTGTGCATCTCCAACACAAGGCCACCTGCATATTGAATGGCAAGTCCTCCATTCAAAGAGGAAACTACCACCAATGTTCCTTGGATCATAACATGAGAGGAAAGAAAAGTTGAAGGCACACCGATACAAGGCTAACTGAGCTAATGGAAGAAGGGCCTGGAATTTTCAGAGTACATTTAATGCTTACGCACCATGTTCATTAAATCAAATCTGGATAGAGTGAACGATTTTATGGTACTTGTCAAATTGAATAAGATCTTCGTAAAAACATAATCTAAAAACCCTGGATATGGACAACATCAGCTAAACGCACTAGAATGTACCGACATTTTAATGGCACACACCCAAGGAAATACTGTGTTACAGAACTAGCAGAAGTTCTGGGAAAAAAGTTTTCATGAGGGATCCATTCGAATAAAACTGGTTGAAAACATAGAGGAAAAACAGAATCTAAAAAATACACCCAACCACAATATCATTTCTGCTCTGCATACTGGAATTGACCTGAATCAGCTGCACTCTCCTTCTCCATGGAAAGTTGAAGTGCCTTCCTCTGCATCAGTTTAAGCGTGTTCAGAAAACCATTATTCCTCGAAGGTGTCGATCTCTGCGTACATCCCAACATCTCAATAAAATCTGGTGTGACACCCATTATTTGAGCAGTTGAGCATCCTGAGAGCCCTTCAACTAAAAGAGCAGCCACGCCTCTGGCCAGACCAGAATCAGAATCTGCTTCGTAGTACACCTTCATGTCATCCATGAATGCCCTCACCCACACCTGTGACGCACACCCTTCAACTTTGTTCTCCCTAATTTTAAATTCATTAGGCAGGGGCTTCATATTTCTCCCATACTGCAATACTTGCCTAAACTTTGAACGAGTTTCTGGAACTTTCTGGAACAGTTTTACAATATTCTGGAGCTTCGGTGGAAGCTGCTGAACAGCTTGTTGACGCACGATTCTGTGGGCAGGAGATACTGCGGGCGTTGATTGTTTTCTGAAGATGGGTTTTGTGAGGGCTACAGAAAAAGAATTGGGTCGTTCACAGCTTAAAGGGCCAACTGCTGACAATGGGACTGTGGGCAACAGAGCCACAAAATTGGAAATAGCCATTGATTCTAAATTGTGATAGAATTACTCAAAATTGGGTAAGTGAGATAGACTTCATCAAAACTTTCATCAGTCAGATCAAGAAATGAACGTGAGTATGGAACCTCTCAGAAATGAAGTACAGGTGAGGGAATCTCCTTCCAAATCATACACATTAAATTCGTTAGGTGTTAATTACGCCAAAGGCATTTTTATTGTGAGGTTTGACAAACTAACCCTCTAGAAATTTCTACACATTTCCTCCACTCAGGCGTTTTTAAATCCACCCGCCGTTTATAATCTCTGCACTTTGAAGTAGTTGCGGCAGAGGGATGTTCTAGTGATTTCATTTTCTTCGCGATAAGGTGTTGATTGATGACATTGAAAAATTATTATTTATAAAAACTCATCCAGGTTTTCAGATTTGTTTTTAGTTTTAAATTAATTAAGTATTTTTTATTAAAAAATAAAATAAATAAAAATTATAATATAAACTATAATATAATATAATCTTTTTATACATAAAGATATATAATTAGTTGGGGTTCAAAATCTCAAAACACTATATAAATTTTATTAAAAAATATATATACCATTATTTTGAAATAAAAATTCAATTATTTCTTTTAAAAAAGTAAATATAGATTTAAGTTGTTGTTTAACTTTATTGGTTGAATGGTGGGAAAGAATTGTTGTAATTTTTGCTACCAATTAAAGTTTTGTATATTAATATGTTTAAACTCTAGAGATCATTGTTTTCATCATAGAGTTTAAGTAAGGTTAGTGATTATATTTTTTTTGTCAAGGTATAATTTATTGTGTAATCGCTACATTCATGGACAATAATTTTGGTAGATTTATCCGTGAGTAATATATTAACTTAAGCTAATTTAATATGTTGAGTTTAATTTCAATCCGAAGAATACTAGAATTCAACCAACTAAATTATCCCTTAAACTTGACTCATATTAAACAATCAAAATCAATAGAAATTTGTGATTTTAAATTTTGACCTAACTCTATCCCGATGAGGAACATAAAATATCATAGAGAAACTTGGTCAGTGTTCATATTCAAAAGCGAGGGGCCATGTACTTGGTCAAGGACTATAATATTTAATGGACCAGAAATCTCCGCAGCGACTACGAGAACTCATTTATTTCAAGTATTTCAAAATTTCTAGGGGGGATCGCAACTTGAAGATTAGCATGAGAGTCTGAAAGAGGCCAATACGTAACGCAACTAGAAACTTCAAACGTTCCAGTTGGCGAACTCGAGAAAGTAATTAAATAGAGAATTTGAGGATGGTGCAATGTTTGACAAAGTCATCTAAATGGTGAATTTAAGCAACATGTCAAACACATTTCTTTTTAACTACATGATGAATCGGTAATTGCCAAGCTTAATCTAGGGGAGACTCAGGATCAAACCTTATAGCTGCCACTATAACACCAAGAGCATAACCAACCACCTGCAAGTCGGGTATACTAAGTTCTTATGATTTTAGCAAGAGCAGACTCACGGGAAAGGGGAATCTGCCCCTCTAACCGCCTTATAGCTGCCACTATAACACCAAGAGCATAACCAACCACCTGCAAGTCGGGTATACTAAGTTCTTATGATTTTAGCAAGAGCAGACTCACCGGAAAGGGGAATCTGCCCCTCTAACCGCCTTATAGCTGCCACTATAACACCAAGAGCATAACCAACCACCTGCAAGTCGGGTATACTAAGTTCTTATGATTTTAGCAAGAGCAGACTCACGGGAAAGGGGAATCCGCCCCTCTAACCGCCACCACAGCAGGTCATTGTACTCAATGAAGTTTGAACTTCGGTCTCCCCAGGCTTCACCCATATGACTTACCGTCAAACCACACATCACTGTACACACATGTCAAACATATTAATAATGATATTCTTAAATGTTTCAAAGTAAGAATATTTGAAGTACAATAAGCACCTAAAATTTTCAAATATTATACCACATTCCAATGAAGATATAATATTTGCCAACTACCATATTCCTATAAAGATATACATTTTTAATATTTGCCAACTACCATATAAGTGAACATGTAACCACAAACGTTAAAATAAATATTTAATTATTCTTAATAAAATAAAATTTTTTAATTTTATATTTATTAAATGTTAAAATTAATTATTGGAAATATTTTCTTAAATTATTAAAATTATTAAATATAATATATTTTTAAATTTTATATTATAATCTAAATTAATTTACTTTAAATTTTATAAAAAATTCTTTTTTAATTTTTCGATGAGATGATCATAATATTTATAATGTTAAAATGTTTCGTAACCCATGAGGCCCTCTAAGTCCCAATGTTACACCTTCTCAAATAAGGGAGGTTCATGTGAAGAATCCATTGGAACTGCTAAAGTTATAAATACAAAAAAAATATATTAAAATAATAAAGAAAACATTGCGATGGGAAGAAATTGTTGAGATTGAAGGTTTTAATGCAGTAAAGATGATATATGCGTGCATTGTATTATATTTTTATCAAATTTGCAAGTCAAAACATGAAAAACTTATCTAAAACATTGTAAGGAAACGTTATAAATTATATATTTATCAAATTTGCAAGTCAAAACATGAAAAACTTATCTAAAACATTGTAAGGAAACGTTATAAATTTACCGAGAATCCAAAATGATAGGATTATGCAATTTTAAATTTAATATAGAAATCAAGCAATTTAAACTTAAGTAATTTTATTTACAAAATTGAATTTCAATTTAAAAAATATTAATTTTTTTTTAATAAATTTTATAATTTTTAAATTAATTATTTTTGTGTAAACTATTGAAAAATAATGAGCATAATTTTAAAAATTATGTAATATAGTTGATTCAATAATTTTTGTTTTCTGTAGTAATGTAGTAATTTAGTTAAGGAGATATTTTTAATTAATTTATCATTTTAACTCAAAAATAAAATAAAATAAAAAATTGTTTTCAAAAATAGCAAAATAAAAGATAAGTAGAGTATTAGGAGCTAGTTCTTAATCGTAGAGTATTAGGAGCTAGTTCTTAATCGTTTTTCTTCATTTAGGTGATATTTGATCTTTAATATGTAATCAAATATGTATATCACCCATGCTGCCAAATATGTATATCTAACAACCATCGTCGCAATACAACAAGTATGGTGACAATCATTATCACAATGACACAATACATTCCAATTTATTCAATGTCACATTGTGATATTCAATAAATTAGAGTTTAGTATTCTTATTTATAATATGGAGTTTTGAATATAAATATTAGGGTTTGTATACCTAGGGTTTAATATATATCCTAGTATTTAACATTAATTCATTGAGTTTGTAATCCCTTGAGTTTATATGATTAATCCCTTGGGTTTATTGATCCATTGAGTTTATAATTTAATCTCTTAGGTTGATTAATCTCGTAGGTTTATAATATTAATAATCCCTTGGGTTTATTAATTCGTTAGGTTTATAATATTAATAACCTCTTGGGTTTATAATATTAATGTTTTCGGTTTATAAAAATAATCTATTGGCTTTATTAATCTTTTTTGTTTATGATATTAATAATCCCTTGGGTTTATAATATTAATCACATAGAATTATAATATTAATCCCTTAGGCTTATAATATTAATAATCCATTGGGTTTATAGAATTAATTCCTTGGGTTATTTTAATGTTAATCCCTTCTGTTTATAATATTAATAATCCCTCGTGTTTATTAATCCCCTGGTTTTTTGAGATGAGAACCTCATTCTACAACCCAATATGAGAGAGTGTGCAAGTATATCCTTGTTCAACTTGGAGTTGACATGTGCCCATTTAAAATTATTATATTATATATATATATATATATATAATAAATATATATTAATATTATATATTATTATAAACCCACGGAAAAGCACACTAATTTTATTAATGAAAACAAAATTACATGTTGCATATTCTATTGCGCATTCATCATCAAGTCCAAGACTCGTGATCATAAGTTCAAACAAAAAAATAATAATATACAAATGAGGAGAAAAGTTAGGCTTTTCTACGTTTCTTTTTTCTCTACCTTATGCCATTCCCCTTGTGACGATGACACAGAGAGAAGAGAAAGATGATTTCCAACATCAGGTCTTTCATTGTTCTTGTATGAATCTGAGGTGTCTAATGTATGTAGACATTTGACTCCACTAGTATCCAATGATTCTAGTATCTTTGCTGATTGTATCAGATTGCTCTGTGTTTCAATTGGATCTTTTGAGCTTACCCCTATATTTCTGGTTCATTTGTTGTCTAATTGTTCCCATTGGGTGTGGGTTCTACCTCTGCTTCATCCTCCTCGTCATCAGACTTTGGTGGGGGGAATTTCCATCCTTTGGGTTGTTTCCTAGTCTTCTTCTTCCTTCGGGTGTCTTTCTTGGCTTCAAGGCATGTATTTTGTAGGCTCCCTATTTGCCAACATATTCTGCACCTAAAGGCTGTGTTCTGATAATATAAACTATGTGTCCAGATCTTCTAGTTGTGAATGGGTTGTATGCGATGCGGTAAGCTTTTACTAAGATCTAATTCCACACATACTCATGCGAAGGCGAAGACTCTTTCCTCGAGTCTTTGGGTATCTGTTTTGATGTATCTCCTAATGATGTTCCCAATACATGTAAGGACATGATTATCCCAAAAATGCAGAGGGAGATTGTGCAATCGAACCCATACCAGAATTGTGGATGTGACCATGGTATTTGAATCAAATTCTGGAAAGAAAGGTGTGATGAAGAGGCCCATCGATCCGTCCTTCCTTAAGGATAATGTCTCTTGCATCTGGTAATGGGAAATTTACAATGAAAAACCCTTTGGAGTAGAGGTGAATTTCACAATGTATTGTCGAGTTAATGAAGTTCCAATGAAAAATATATGTTGTTTTTGGCCATAAATAGTTGAATCGACATATAATAGATTGTGATTCAAATGTAGCACAATTCTCATCTATTTATGGAGTGCCTATTTTCAATTCTGGAGTGTAGTTCAATCAATCAACTATGTATAGACTAGGAGAAGTAACTGCTCGAATTGATGGAATTGTGGCTACGTTTTTCCCTGTAGCATGTGGTTGAAGGAGGGACCTTGATTTATCTTCTTCTATTTTGATTCTGTTCTTTTTGATGTAATGCTCCCATTCCCCCCTCCTATACTTTTAGTTTTACTGGAGGTCACAGCACCACCTCTCAGTCGCAGGTTAAGGGTTATGGAGGATGCTAATAAGATATTGTAATCCATTACGAGTCAGTAATCCTACATGATCTACCCCCATAGATCAAATGTTGCAGCTACGCAAGGTATGTAGTATTTTACGAGATGTTTTTCTTCAAATGCATCACATTGTCTCTTGCATACATCCAAACTAATAAAGACATCCCTGTAGGGGTTTTTAGAAAGGATTTGAAAGCAAAATGATTTTACCAGATGCAAGGAGACTATGTCCATCTTGTTGACTAAATTTTGTTCTGCTTCAGATATCTTATTTTGCGAAGAGGTTTGTTTTGAGTGATTGATGGAGAGGTTTGTATTAGGAGCCACCCCATCCATGCCCAATCTCTGCGCTTGCTCTGTATATGTCTTCAGAGAGTGAACATTGGTGTGGAGCTCCTTGAACAGAGGGCTTTTGTCCTTATTGACCTCTAAGCCTATTATATTTGTTCCCAGTGGACCCTGTTCAAGTATTTGATCATCCAGATCTGAGACGGTGAGCGGGTTTGTTAGTGGTGTATACCTAGCCTCTACAACAAAGTCGATATGCATGTAGACCTACAAAATTGGGTGTATCGGAGCATTTTCGTTTGAGTTCTCATTGGTGGCTGCGAAAGCATTATTGTTGTGACAACATAGGGTTCCCGAGGTGCTGTACCAACATGTCGCAGAGACTATATCTACATATAACCATGTTTCCACTACCTTCCTCAAAGTCTCCCATCTGATCTGCACACGTTTTGTAAGAAAAACCCTATGCAGCTAATCCATATGGGTTGGTATGCCATCTTCAATAGTTTCGTGAAAGATGATGAGTCATTTATGACAAATCACATTCTCTTTGGTTTCCCCAAGAGGGGAAGCCACTGCAGGGTCATGATATCCATCCTTTGAATGTTCCAAGTACCCTTCATTCCAAAAATCAGGATGCCCTCACAAAATAGATGGTACAACATAAGCCCACCCAGAAATGTGAACCCACCAGAGGCCAGGTGCCTCATCTTTGTAGTCGTCATGTGAGCCCACCAAGGGACTATTCTTTGCCTTTGATCCTATTCCTACATACCGAAACTGTGAAACCCTATTGTCATCTAGCTCCATTTTTCTCATCCCTTACAAATCTATTACTGCACTGATATATATATATATAATCTCACTAAGGGGTAGAAATATTTCAGTCACACTTTGGATATAATAAAAAAAAAATGAATATGTGTTTGGTTTATTTAATCAAAAGTATAATATAACATCAATAATATCAAACAAAAATGCATATATGTGTTTGGTTTATTTAATTAAAATTATAATGAAACATCAATATTTCCACTCTATCGAGATATAAATATTTTATTCAAATTTTATACTCTACAAGAATTTTCATTTTAAGAGATTTGATCACTCTCGGCCCTTTCTAGATTTGTGGTTAAGATGGATCTATACTATATTAATACTTTGGGTTTATAATATAAAAACCAAGTGTTTATAATATTAATCTTTTGGGTTTGTAATAATAATCCCCTAGGCTTATAATATTAATAATCCCCTCAACTTATAATATGGGTTTATGATATTAATTTTTGTCTATAATTTTAATGGTTTGGGTTTATTAGTCTATTCCGTTTATCATATTAATCCATGAGTCATTTCCTTTGTTAATATATTATATATATATATATTATATTATATATATAATATTATATTATAGGTGTAGTCTAACTTATATTCAAAATAACATTTTTCACCAAATTCCAGCCATACAATTTCAAGTTGGAATGTGATTTTTTTGTTGTTTAAAATGTATTTTTGAATGCATGAATGGGTTTAGAACCCTCAAAACTCCCTCCACTCCAATTCTATAAATTAAACAACTTAAACTCAAGTTTTTAAAATCTCTCCTAAATTTTGGTTAAAAATAATGAGAAAAATGATCTTGAAAAATGTCATTTAGTCTATAAGTTAGACTAAGCATATATATATGCGTGTGTGTATTTTAGTTTAATATATACTCTATTAGTTAATATTATCAATATACTCCGACTATTATTGACAACTATATTAATAAATATATAATAATTATTGACCATAACATATATGATGGGGAGAGATAAATAAATATTAATTAATAATCAATAAATGTTATTATTTGCTCTATGTTAATTATATTATAATTATATTTATTATTTGAAATATCAATATATTAATATTTTATTATATTAATAAGATAATATTATATTAATATATCATATAATATTAATATAATAACTATAAATAATAATATTATATACATAACTTAAATATACAATAATATGGATGTTAGTGCTTATATAGTTATTAATAATCCAAAATAATAAATTTTTAAGAAGATATACTTAATAATTATTAATGTGGTTGATATATCATTTACATTTATTAATATGGTTGTAGATATACTTCATATATCTTTATGAGAGTATATCAACTATATTAGGAAATATAATTATATTGTTATATATGATAACTAATATTTTTAACATAAAAATTAAAAAAAATATTTACTCATAAAAAAATTAAAAAATAAAATAAAATCATTCATGCATATTAACCACGGAAGTTAATACTGGAAAATGGTACTTGTCAAATATTTAAGTATTTATTATGTCAAACATAATTTTATGTTTGACATATTGGTATAGACAGCGGTTTACTGGATCCTCCAATGGCTCATCTATATGGAGAGGATTTCAAAGAATGGAGCCTTTCCTCAGAAAAAAAACTTGATCTGGAAATTTCAATCTGGATCTAATATTATTATTGGCATAGATAATTTTGCAGGTGTGGAAGATAAGAGTCATATTTCCACCCAGCTTTTGAGAGCTTTATACGACAGGGGTTATTTCTTTTGGGCCAGTGTCATTCAAAAATGGGATCATGCAGTTCCTATATGGAAATCTGCTACAGAAATACAACTTAACGGTGTACTGGAATCCCAATGGAATTCCATCATTACTACATTGCGAGCGTGGGGTATTTTTCGCTCGTCGGACAGGGATTACCTCATTTGGAAAAGTCTCAGTGGCACATCCACTGTTCATGCAAAGCATATATATCTCCAATTACTATTATCACCATCTAAACTATATGATAATATTTTTACAATAGTATTTTGGAAAACAGAATGCCCCATAACAATCATTATATTTTCCTGGCTGGTTTTTCATAACAGGAACTTCACATGGGAGAATCTCCAAAAGCGGAAATGGTGTGGGCCAGCCATATGCCCCCTATGTAGATCAAATTCTAAGAGCAATTTGCACATTTTTCTACAATGTCCTCAAACTCAGTTGATTTGGCAAACCTAGCTCTTCATTTTGGTTTCACCAATGTCAGTGCTCCTTCTATCAATGAGGCTTTCATAGGATGGAGTAATATGTATATTGAATTGAGGCCCATTCCATTGTTAACAATCTGGGCCATATGGAAATGGCGCAACCGGATAATTTTCAATTCCATAAGGGATCCACAATCAACAGTATACGAATCTATCCTTTGCTTATATAACGTGCTAGGACGGCCCCGCCAATCCAAGGTCAGGCATGGAAGGAAACCACAGTCCAAGGATGCCTCTAGTTATCCTTGTGCCTTTTTTGACGGAGTTGCTCAACATGGCACATGCCCCTGCAGAGTTTTCATTATGATAGAGGAAGGTCAAGTATTTGACATCCATTGGAATGGAGGAGCTGGATCTAACAATAAAGTAGAAGTCATGGCCTTGGTTGGACTCCTATCTACATCTAACTTCCTTGGCTTACAAAAGCTTCATATATTTGAAGATTTGAAAGTCATCATTGATCATGTACAGTCTAAACATATCATAAGAAATATCCACCTCTCTCGATGGCTGAACAGGATTGAGGCTTTGTGGAGCACCAGGAAGGACTACACAATCTCCCACATTTCCCAGGGACAAAAACCGGAGGGTAGATGCTTTATCAAAACAGGAGCTATCATCTCCACAGGGTATATGGAGGATGCACTTAATAGTGGACAATATCTCTCATCAAATCCAAGACTTTTCCATGCCAGGTACATAATTTTCTATATTGTGAAGTCTATATTGTGAAGTCTATCTGGTATGACTTTCTTATTTCCCCAACATTTGACTCCTATTTTGTTTTTTTTCCATAAATATTTTTGGCTCATGAGACCGATATTTGAATTATCATTTTGTGCATAGGTGCTACTAGCAATATTTCTCCATATGACCTATATGTTTCAGATCTGAAAAGGCTCCTTAAATCCTTTCTCTCCATATGGTTTTGGTCCTCTATATACTGCCATATTTGATAGTCCCTATATGAATTGCTGTACATATATGTTGGATGAATATAATACAATCATATAACTTTTTTCGTGCTAAAATCATTATAATATCATTACACATAAATATTTTTGACATGTTAAATGTTAAATTCTCTCTTTGAATGACTTTGTAAAATATTACAGCATCCTCAAATTCTCTATTTTAATATTTTCGTCCAATCATCTATTTCAATATCTTAAGTTTCTCGTAGTGTTGCGTATGCGTATTTGTTCCTTCAGACTCTGATGCTGATCCTTGAATTGCCAATATTGTGTTGAGCGGTGTCGAAATTTGGAATTATTTAAAATAAATGAGTTCTCCCACGGATGCGCAGGTTTGCAATGCATCAAATATTAAATACAGTCGTTGACCAACTATATTACCCACAAACACTGACCAAGTTTCTCTGTAATCGTTTAAATTCCTTTTCCTGCTCTATCGTGAGTGGTGGTTGAAAATTTAAATTAGAGAACATCCAGTAACATGTTGTTCTTGGTCTATATATACTATAATTTTTAAATCCATGTTTATTTCTTTTCTCTGTAAATCCAAGTAATTTAAATTACAGAATATCTAGTAACATGTTCTTCTTGATATATATAGTATAATTTATAAATCGATGTTTATTTCTCTTTTATGTAAATCCAAGTTATTTTTTATTTTTTTTATTTTTTTCTCTTTCTACACTATAAGTTTAGACAAAGGAAAAAATGCACACTGGGGATTAGAGTTCCCAAAATCAAATTAAATAATTTTTTGACCACAATTTAATTTTAAAATTTTAAATGAGAATGTGATTTAACACATTTAAAATCAGTCTTATAAATTAAACAACTTTAAACTCAAGTTTTTAAAAATCTAGATGAATTTTGATTAAAACTAATGGTCATTTCATTTATAAGTTAACTAAACTTAGATATATAGATAATTGTATTTTAGTTAAAATTATCATATACTCCAACAACTAATATTTACAATTATATTAATAAATATATAATAATTATTGACCATGACATACATTGGGGAAAGATACTAAGTATTATCAATAATAACTAAAGGTTGTTACTAGCATTTGCACCAGATGCAAAGGAAACGCCGTAAGGCATAAATTGAAGAACACAAATACAACAAAAGAATACTTTGATAACTGTCCTGCCTTCCCAGCCTTGGACTGTTTAATGATTAGTTTCTGCTGCTTATAAATCTCGGCGCTGATTTCCATACTCTGATTTCTTTTTTGACAAGTAATTCGAATTGGGTATGGGATGTTACACCATACTAATTCCAATATGGGAAATTTCAATCACGTTCCAAGTCATTTTTTTAAAATGTGGATGTGACAAAAGGTTGTTGTGGAAGGTGTTGTTTGTATATGGGAAATTTCTTGAGCATTGTGTATAATCATAATGTTGATAGATAGGTCTATTAAGTGGTTCCAGTTAATGGGGCATTGATTTGAGCGTTCAATATATTTTTATTCTTTATCAAAGTATTCTTTTGTTGTATTTGTGTTATTCAATTTATGCCTTACGGGGTTTCCTTTGCAACATTTGGTGCAAATGCTAGTATAATTCCTTATAATTATTGCTTTTACCATTTATAATTCTTTCGTATAAATCTGCTTATATCCAAATTAACACACTTTGTAAAATTTATTTGTACTAATTGAAATTAGTTCATGCCTCTCATTAACTTAATTTCACACCTCTCATTAACTTTTTAATTAAATTTTATATGGAGTAGAATTCTTTAATGTTAATGTTTAATTTATCCAATTTTGTTGTTTTGTTAGATAAAAATAATTAAATGAAATATGAGTTTGATGTAAACCAAATTGAATAAAAACTATTTAAAATATTGTTTCTACCAAGCCCATACTTTCATTTAAATATGTTTTTGACGCAATTTGCTCTTCCATAAATTCGACTATTCTAGAATCACATTGATTGTTAATTTTCTAATTCCATAAACTCAAATGTGATTCTCAAAACTTGAATACACAACCTAAAAACATCATAAATGTATAAAATTAATTCATATTATAAAATTAACATGAATTACTATGAGTATATTTTCAAGATAAGAAAAATTCCCAATATGATATTTATGTAAGCTTATATAGTGAATAAATATCAAGCTTATATATTGAATAAGTATCATCCTACTTAGAGATGTGCAGAAGCATAATCTTGGTTACAACTTTTCACAATATTCCCAACTCAATGCATAATGAACTAATGTTGGATTTGGGATTGAAGTATAATAATGAAGCTTTAAAATTTGGAATTGTTTTGTTGCAAAAACACTGGTTTCAAAGATAAATCTTTATTATAATGTTAATTAATTTGGATATTTCTTATTAGTATTAAATTATAATGATAACAATAATAATTATCTTTCATATCTACATAATTTTAGTAGATAATAATACTTAATTTATTGTGATAAAGTCCAAGTGAATGTTATGACACTAATATTTTATTAATATTGATTAATATAATTCTAAAATATGTTAGAATTTGATTTTATTATTAACTGATATTAGAATTTAAAATCTAATTATAATAAGAAATTGTTATTAATTTTCTTTTCAATAATATGATTTTAACACACACATAATTGTAATAGCAATTGCAATTACATTTACATTTACATCTTTTTTTGTTACAAATTGACATCTTGTATTTGGTCATCCATAACATAGTTAGATGTACTCTTGATAAAAATATGGTAAATTCATTTGATATGATTAATTAATTAATTAAATATCACAATGCATATATTTATCAACAATCACAATCATATTTACAATTTTTGTTTATTCTTAAATATTGGTATCTTGTATTTAGTAATCTACATTATAGATATTCTCTCAAAAAAATTATATAAATTTATTTAATACAAGTAATTAGTTAGATACTATAATAATTAATAAGTTGAATGTTATAATTTTCAAATTCATGTTTTATTTAGTTTTAGTAATTTTGTATATTAAATTTATTATATTGTTGATTTTTTTTTAACTTTACTCTACCATTTTTAACTTTACTATTTATACGGTCACATAATTCTTTTTTCTATAATAAGCATTTGATTAGCGGCAACTGTACAATTGTACGACAGTGTCTGTCTCATATGATTTTCTGATTCGACAGTACCCATCACTTAATAAACTATTTAATGTTTGGTGACCTGGCTAGTTAGCTCGCAGGATTTTTCGCGATGGTTAATTGATTTCTTTTATGTTGGAACTGCACGCAGCTAAAGGCTCACCCCCAAGGTATTGCATGCAGACTGTGGTAGCCTTCACATGGCCTCCCATGCCTACTTCCGCTGTCATTAATTCCACAGCTCCCGCCCTGTACATGGCTTGAGCAGGTCGTCCGGCCCTGACACTTCCTCTTGGAATTACAACCTCATCAACGATGTAGCTTACACCTCCTCAGATTAGCTCTTATCCAGAATGGTTTGGTATGACCTCATTTGTTTTGGCAATTCCCCTACGTAGGCCGCTCTGAGACGACCCTTCGTTAGCCTTCCAACGTGACTAGATACGACTATAGTAGTGTGAATGACAGCCTTACTGGCTTCGAGCTCATGGTCCAGCTGCAGCCAAGACTGCTTCAGGTAGCACTGACATTTGCAGTTGAATTTATTCGGTTTCTTCTTTTATTTTCTTTTATTTATTTTCTTTATTCTTCAAGCTGGCATCGTTACTAGTGTGACAATCACCTCAATCGTTTTCATGTGGTTTGTAATCTTTGCAGGAATTCTGGTCACCGGTTTGGGGTCCACACCTGCTACAGAGGAGAAGGTGCTCTCCAAAGCTACGCTATGACAGCAGTCGGGTAAGCATCCTTCTGGTTGGAAAAGATTATGACACTGCCTATCATATGGCATCGGCCCACTTTGGACTATCTGCTCTTCGTTAAATGGCATACTATCGTCGTTTGTTTGAAAGTTCTCCTTTGTTAAATAAGAGCGCTCCTTTGTTTTCTTAAGGGTTTCACCTATGAGTGTTGAGGGCTTAGCTCCCACTAACACCATTGAGCTCCCTGATACACTGCTCTATTTCATTCCGTTATTTGCGCTTAAAAGTGTAAGGGGTTTTGGCTACAGTTTATAAGTTTATCTCCTCAGTTGTATTACAGTTATTCGATACAACCAGAACAGTGTGATTATGTTTCAATTTCTTTAATACAATACATATTTAAGTTTTTTGCATGGATCTTCCATTACTTGTTTATTTATTTGTACTTTATTTGTTTAGTTTTCCCTATATTTGCGGAGTTCTCTGTATCGAAAATGAGGGTTCTCGGCCCTGATGTGGCCCTGGATTCCAACTTGTAAATTGGTTCAAATGAATGATTTTTTGGAAGGTCTATTGTAGAGATTTCTTGTAATTACGTTTAGGCTTTGGTGAACAATTAACAGAGTCGTGCTTCCAAAACAAAGCTTAAGGGTTTTTCTCATTTTCTGGTTTTCAATCCTTCTGTGGGTTCCGCTCTCCATTAGCGTTTCCAGGATTGCTGTTTGTTTGAAAGTTCTCCTTTGTTAAATAAGAGTGCTCCTTTGTTTTCTTAAGGGTTTCACTTATGAGTGTTGAGGGCTTAGTTCCCACTAAGACATCTGAGCTCCTTGATACACTGCTCTATTTCATTTCCCTATTTGCGCTTAAAAGTGTAAGGGGTTTTGGCTACAGTTTATAAGTTTAACTCCTCGGTTGTATTACAGTTATTCGATAAAACCAAAACAATGTGATTATGTTTTGATTTCTTTAATACAATACATATTTAAGCTTTTTCCATGGATCTTCCATTACTTGTTTATTTATCTATATTGTATCTGTTCAGTTTTCCCTATATCTGTTGAGTTCTTTGTATCGAAAATGAGGGTTCTGGGCCCTGATGTGGCCATGGATTCCAACTTGTAAATTGGTTCAAATGAATGATTTTCTGGAAGGTCTGTCATAGAGATTTCTTGTAATTACGTTTGGGCTTTGGTGAACAATTAACGGAGTCGCGCTTCCAAAATGAAGCTTAGGGGTTTTTCTCTTTTGCTAGTTTTCAATCCTTCTATGGGTTCCGCTCTCCATTAGCGTTTCCAGGATTAATAAATAGTATAATTTGTCAGTGGCATCTGCCAACAACTTTTACTTCCTTTTACTATACCTTTAGTAAAAACAATGGGCCGTGTGACCTTTTAATTTTTTAATGAGAGTTGTGTACATGTGGTATTCCAACTAAAATCAGAACATCACCTAATATAGTGTTTTTTCTATCTCCTTGAAAAAGGTATGTTTTCCTCCATGTTACCCTTAAACTTATCTTGATTACTGATTCTCCAAAATCGACAAATAATTATGTCAAATAAATGATTGCACCTATGTCTGTTTAATTTTTTTCTTCATATTACTCAACTTATGTTGATTGTTGATTCTCAGCAATCGACAAGTAATTATGTTAAATAATTGACTGTATTTTTATTTGTCACTCTGATTTTTTAATATTCAAAGAATCAACCATCAACCAAAAAAATACCTTACATAATACCATCATTGTCGTACAAATTTTAAAAATTATCTATGCAAATTGGATATGAGATGAATATAACTCAGATATCGTAATCACTTCAATATATCAAAGCTGCCTTTGAAAACATCCAGTCTCATGCTGTAGAGAGAAATTCTCACACTGTAGAGAGAACTTAGGTCAATATTAAACAGCTCAACGTTATTGGTCAATATTTAAATTTTCAAGTCACGAAATGGCCAATGCCAGGGTCTTCTCCCATTCTTGGCACGTGCAGATTTAATGTACTGGAATCTAAAGATTATTTTCACTACGCCACGTTTAAATGTAAGGTTCTACCAGGAATAATCCAAGTGTTTGGTACCTCCAGAGAAATTGCACGAAGGAAAACTTATTTTATTCAAAATAATAGAAAAGACGCTATGTTATAAGCTGCCATCCGTTGATTGCTAATTTTCCGAATAATGGGAAATTTGAAATCAGAAAGACATGGGAGCAGTCAATTATTTGACTGTTCTGATGGCTTAATATTCATGAAATCAGCAAGCTTGACTGTTTTGATTGCTTAATATTCAAGAAGCTGATTTTTCGAATAATAGGAAATCTGAAATCAGAAAAACATGGGTGCAGTCAATTATTTGACTCTTCTGATTTCTTAATATTCAAGAAATCAATAAGTTTGGCTGTTCTGATTGCTAAATATTCAAGAAATCCGTAAGCTTGATTGTTCTAATTGCTTAATATTCAGGAAATCAGTAAGGTCGGGTCATAAAGCAGATCCACAGCTTCATCATTCAACTTGACCTTTGACGAGAAAAAATACAAATAATAATCACTAATAGTAGCCCTTGACCAGTTCGACTCAGCTTTTCAAAGTTATGTCCTTTGTATCAAGAAATTGAGTGTTTGTTAGATTCCATTGTTTTCCCTTATTACTAGGTTTGATTATTTAATATAAGGACAAGGTGATGTGCTTTATTATCAATTTTCAGCTTTTTTAATTAAATTTGAGTAATGTCTAAATGTAGACTAAGTTAATAATTTTAGAAATACTAAAAGGTTAAAATGGTTAGTTTACATTATTCATTTTAAAAAAACAAAACAAATTAAAAATTTGTTTATTTTCGCTTTGTCTTTATTTGTTATTTTATTTCAATTTAGTTAAAAATACCTTTATTGCGGATAATCCCATTTTTTTCGTTAACATCATCTACTTCAACAAGAATAATTAACAAATCTCCTAGTATTAGAAGAATTATATTAAGGATAAAATTCATAGAACTGAATGTAACAATTGTTTGCATAAATTGAGAACAAATTATTTCACCAATTCCAAGATTGCATTTCATCTCTTTAACTTTTCCAAAATTAACCAAATATCATTATAATTTCCGCTTGTTCAATGGTTTCGAACATAAAAAAAAATGAAGTCATTGAACAAGTTTCGAACATAAAAAAAAAAAAAATTAATTCATTGAACAAGCGAGTAGGTTAAACTACAAACCACCATTGGTTGGGCATTCGCCACGTCAAAGTAGACAACAACCACATTAATTCTAGTGTCGTATAAAGTTGACTTCTGCCGGTCTGCTAATTCCAAACTTCTCTACTAATCATCCAAAACTACCATTACCCCCTAAATAAGATAGGAAAAGATACACTATTTCATCCTTTTCACCTGACATCAGAAACGCTATGTTAAGACTTATCGGCTCTATTTCCATTTTTAAGCTTCTCACCTAACTCCATTCCCACTATAGATGAATTTTCGTATATGACAATCAACATACAAACAGTTGGAGCTCTGATTAACAGCGAGAGTATTTATATTAATAATGTGATATTTATGTAAGCTTATATAGTGAATAAATATCAAGCTTATATATTGAATAAGTATCATCCTACGTAGAGATGTGCAGAAGCATAATCTTGGTTGCAACTTTTCATGATATCTCCAACTCATTGCATAATGAACTAATATTGGATTTGGGATTGAACTATAATAATGAAGCTTTAAGATTTGGAATTTTTTTGTTGCAAAAACACCGGTTTGAAAGATAAATCTTTATTATAATGTTAATTAATTTGGATATTTCTTATTATTATTAAATTATTATGATAACAGTAATAAGTATCTTTCATACCTACAAAATTTTAGTAGATAATAATACTTAATTTATTGTGATAAAGTCCAAGTGAACATTATGACACTAACATTTTATTAATGATTAATATAATTCTAAAATATGTTAGAATTTGATTTTATTATTAATTGATATTAGAATTTAAAATCAAATTATAATAAGAAATTGTTATTAATTTTCTTTTCATTAGTAGGATTTTAACACAGACATAATTGTAATAACAATTGCAATTACATTTACATTTACATCTTTTTTTGTTACAAATTGACATCTTTTATTTGGTCATCCATAACATGGTTAGATGTACTCTTGATAAAAATATGGTGAATTCATTTTATACGATTAATTAATTAATTAAATATCACAATTCTTATTTTTATCAACAATCACAATCATATTTACAATTTTTATTTATTCTTAAAAATTGGTATCTTGTATTTAGTAATCTACACTATAGATATTTTCTCAGAAAAATTATATAAATTTATTTAATGCAAGTAATTAGTTAGATACTATAATAGTTAATAAGTTGAATGTTATAATTTTCAAATTTATGTTTTATTTACTTTTAGTAATTTTGTATATTAAATTTACTATATTGTTGATTTTTTTTAACTTTATTCTTTTTCACTTTACTATTTACACGGTCACATATTTTTTTTTTTCTGTAATAAGCATTTGATTAGCAACAACTATACAATTGTACGATATTGTCTGTCTCATATGATTTTCTGATTCGACAATACCCATCACTTAATAAACTATTTAATGTTTGGTGACCTGGCTAGTTAGCAGGCTAGATTTTTCATGATCGTTAATTGATTTCTTTTATGCTGGAACTCCATGCGGCTAAAGGCTCACTCCCAAGGTATTGCATGTGGACCATGGTAGCCTTCACATGGCCTCCGATGCCTACTACCGCTGTCATTAATTCAACAACTCCTGCCCTGTACATGGCCTAAGCAGGTCATCCGACCCTGACACTTCCTCTCAAAATTGCAGCCTCATCAACGGTGTAGCTTACACCTCCTGAGATTAGCTCTTATCTAGAATGGTTTGGTATGACCCCATTTGTTTTGGCAATTCCCCTACGTAGGCCGCTCTGAGACGACCCTTCCTCAGCCTTCTAGTGCGACTAGATACAACTATACCAGTGTGAATGACAACCTTACTGGCTTTGAGCTCATGGTCCAGCTGTAGCCAAGACCGCTTCGGGTAGCACTGTCATTTGCAGTTGAATTTATTCAATTTCTTCTTTTATTTTATTTCTTTTCTTCTCTTTACTCTTCAAGCTGGTCTCACTACTAGTGTGACAATCACCTCATTCGTTTTCATGTGGCTTGTAATCTTCGTAGCGATTCTGGTCACCAGTTTGGGGTTCGCACCTACTACAGATGAGAAGGCACTCCTCCAAAGCTATGCTACGACAGCAGCCGGGTAAGCATCCTTTTGGTTGGAAAAGATTACGGCCCTGTCTGTCATATGGGCTCGGCCCACTTTAGACTATCTACTATTCGTTAAATGGCATACTATCACTGTTTGTTTGAAAGTTCTCTTTTGTTAAAGAAGAGAAGTCCTTTGTTTTCTTAAGGGTTTCACTTATGAGGGTTGAGGGCTTAGTTCCCACTAAGACCTCTAAGCTCCCTAATACACTGCTCTATTTCATTCCGTTATTTGTGCTTAAAAGTGTAAGGGGTTTTGACTACAGTTTATAAGTTTAACTCCTTGGTTGTATTACAATTATTTGATACAACTAGAATAGTGTGTGATTATGTTTCAATTTCTTTAATACAATACATATTTAAGTTTTTTGCATGGATCTTCCATTACTTGTTTATTTATCTGTACTATATCTGTTCAGTTTTCCCTATATTTGTTGAGTTCTCTTGTATCAAAAATGAGGGTTCTCAGCCCTGATGTGGCCCTAGATTCCAACTTGTAAATTGGTTCAAATGAACGATTTTCTAGAAGGTCTATTGTAGAGATTTCTTGTAATTACATTTGGGCTTTGGTGAACAATTAACAGAGTCACCCTTCCAAAACAAAGTTTAAGGGTTTTTCTCATTTTCTCGTTTTCAATCCTTCTGTGGGTTCCGCCTTCCATTAGCATTTCCAGGATTGCCATTTGTTTGAAAGTTCTCCTTTGTTAAATAAGAGCGCTCCTTTGTTTTCTTAAGGGTTTCATTTATGAATGTTGAGGGCCTAGTTCGCACTAAGACCTCTAAGCTCCCGGATACACTGCTCTATTTCATTCCACTATTTGCGCTTAAAAGTTTAAGGGGTTTTGGCTACAGTTTATAATTTTAACTCCTCGGTTGTATTACAGTTATTAGATACAACCAAAATAGTGTGTGATTATGCTTCGATTTTTTTAGTACAATACATATCTAAGTTTTTTGCGTGGATCTTCCATTACTTGTTTATTTATCTGTACTGTATTTGTTCAGTTTTCCCTATATTTGCTGAGTTCTCTGTATCGAAAATGAGGGTTCTTGGTCCTAATGTGGCCCTGGATTCCAACTTGTAAATTGGCTCAAATGAATGATTTTCTAGAAGGTCTGTTGTAGAGATTTCTTATAATTACATTTGGGCTTTGGTGACCAATTAATAGAGTCGCGCTGCCAAAACAAAGCTTAAGGGTTTTTCTCATTTTCTGGTTTTCAATCCTTCTGTGGGTTCCACTCTCAATTAGCGTTTCTAGGATTTATGTTTGTTTGAAAGTTCTCCTTTGTTAAATAAGAGCGCTCCTTTTTTTTATTAAAGGTTTCACTTATGAGTGTTGAGGGCTTAATTCCCACTAAGACCTCTGAGCTCCCTGATACACTGCTCTATTTCATTCTGCTATTTACACTTAAAAGTGTGAGAGGTTTTGGCTATAGTTTATAAGTTTAACTCCTGGGTTGTATTACAATTATTCGATACAACTAGAATAGTGTGTGATTATGTTTCCATTTCTTTAATACAATACATATTTAAGTTTTTTGCATGGATCTTCCATTACTTGTTTATTTATCTGTACTATATATGTTCAGTTTTCCCTATATTTGTTGAGTTCTCTGTATCAAAAATGAGGGTTCTCGACCCTGATGTGGCCCTGGATTCCAACTTGTAAATTGGTTCAAATGAAATATTTTCTGGAAGGTCTGTTGTAGAGATTTCTTGTAATTACGTTTGAGCTTTGGTGAACAATTAACAGAGTTGTGCTTCCAAAATGAAGCTTAAGGGTTTTTCTCTTTTTCTGGTTTTCAATCCTTCTGTGGGTTCCGCTCTCTCCATTAGCGTTTCCAAGATTAATAAATAGTATAATTTGTCAGTGGCATCCACCAACAACTTTTACTTACTTTTACAATACCTTTAGTAAAAACAGTGGGCTGTGTGACCTTTTAATTTTTTTTATTTTTTTATTTTTAACTATGAAGAAAAGAATAATAATATAATGTCCTGTTATACGAATATCCATATCCCATCAAACATTCATAACAAATGACATGTAATTTTTTTTCGTTTTGTTTATATTAGACTTGCTTGACATCACTTATTTGACAGCACAGAAAAATTCTGAATGGTTGTTTGAAATATCTTGGTGAGCAAGGACAGTACTACCCTGTTTTAATTTAATGTATCTTACCATTGGAGCGTGACAGCGAAGCCTCCACCTCGAGTCTAGCCAATCTAACCTCTATCCATTATCTTTCCAGCAATGCCACCTTAATGGCATTGTAGAGGTGTCAGGTTGTCTTAAACTCAGTAGACGCATCAACGGTGATGATCTAAGCCTTACCATCGCATAGTGGTGGTTGCTCCATGGAACTTTTCAGGTTCGATGCAAGGGTTTGGAACTCATTTGCTACTCAGTGTTTCTGCGTTCTCTTGGGATACCTCTGTTCTAGTGGAAAGCTACCTGATCTGCAACCTTAAGGTTTTCCTCTCATCGCATGATGCAGGGAAGGTTTAATCATTCACTCCCATTGGGGCTTAGTCTGCTCACCCTCCTGCTAGGTGAAATTTGTAAATAATCTGGTCGTTCTCTTTTTCCTTTTGCACTGTTATACCCTTATTTCATTTTCCTTTCTTTTTTCCTTTCTTATATGAGATGAAAACAGTGTCACCACCTGCAAATTTTCTGGTTGCAGGTTGTGCATCAGTGGAAACGTGGAGGTCTGTACGCGATGAAAGGTAGTTTCTCTCCCGGATATGGCGCACGGGTTTCTTCTGGTATGTGTTATTTGGCCGTTCACCTAAACTTTAAGAATGTGGAGGAGAAATTACGCTCGCTCGAGCAGTGTCTTGCTTTCGTCTTTCCAATTAGTCGGTTGCTTTCCAGAATCTTCCATAGAAGTGTTTTCGGGTTTTAATTTCGGAAGGGTTCACGCCTTGGTATCCTTTGCCCAAAAGGGAAGGTTTTCGACTGTAAGTATTTTATGAGCTCGAAACGTTGCAGTTTGGCCACCCATATGTAAGGGCGGGACCTTGTAGGGTTTTGCTGCAGGTTTCACCTTGGCTTGAAGCTACTTAATTTTTGTGTATTTATCTCTTCTCCAAAATTTGTATGCATTTAAGTTATTCGACGTTATGTTTAAGTTATGGATATCGGTTCGTTTCTTCTGTTCTAGCATGTGTACATGGATATTTCTTTTCTTTTTTGTAATAATGCTACAACGTAGTCAATCTGGCCACCCATATGTAAGGGCAGGACCTTGTAGGGTTTTGGTGCGGGTTTCACCTTGGCTTGAAGCTACTTAATTTTTGTGTATTTATCTCTTCTCCAAAATTTGTACGCGTTTAAGTGATTCGACTTTATGCTTAAGTTATGGATATCGGTTTGTTTCTTCTGTTCTAGCATGTGTACATGGATATTTCATTTTTCTTGTGTAACAATGCTACAATGTAGTCAATTTCCATGAATCTGAATATTTGGTTCTATTCCGATTTGTTTTTCATTATATGTTCGCGTGTAATACTGTCGTGGGAATTTTCTGGGTTCAAAATTCTGAGTTAAAGGACGTCTTCTCTTATAATTTGCAGTAAGGTCTCTGTTTCGAATAATACATGCATTCACACCAGCTACAACTATTATACTGTACAATGAGGGCTTTAAGATGAGGGTTTCATCTCCATTTTTTGTGTGAGATACTCTCTTAATTCCGTGATGGGTTCTCTGCTGAAGGCCTCTATCCATGGCTAACCCTCAAGGGTTCGCACAGAACCAGCATTCACGCCACAATTTAAACAGCTCTGTTAACAATTTCACATCTGGCCTCTTAAATTTAAATTTCTTATTAGCTATAGTTCCACTCTTACACACTTTTATTTCTTAATTCAATTCCAGAAGAGAAGAAGGGAGATTTCCTGTCTCTCATTTCCATTCCTATAGTCAGAGAGGGTCATTTTAATGTTTTATTTTCAGAGCAATGTCTTTTTGCATTTGTTTAGATTCCCCTCCAACTTTTGTAAGGTGTTATGGTATGGCTGCAGGAGTAATACCTGTGCTCAGACTTGCCTAAATTTTTCCTATAGTGAGGCTCCTCAAGCGTCCACATAGGGTTTCCCACGCAATGTGGTTTTATTTATTTTTTCACTTGCGTTGTTATTCTGTTTACAAAATTCCCTCCTTGTCTACACCGACTCAGGTATCTCTACAGGTACGGCAAGTCACCCATAGTATATTTAGCAGTAGACTATTTCCCACCAATTAAGGCCACTGACATATACTGTGGTTTACGTATTTGGAAAAGCAAAAACACTAACAGAACCATCTAGATTTTTCTAACAAATAGAACTCTGTTTTTAGCATTTCCAATACAGCAATAAATTAACTTTTAAAAACAGAGATTACAATAAGTTCTACTTACCTGTATTCCAGAGCACTCAAATCTTCTTACACACAAGCTTCATCACTTAACAATGTTCCTCATGGAAATTTATATTTAAAAACAAACTTAATCACAATAATGAAATATTAGGCTCAAAAAGGATTTTTGAACATAATAAAACTACACTTAAAAAGGCCTTTAGTGGTCATGACCTGGTTATTCTGACGTGCAGGAGAGAGCGGCAGTGAGAGGCCAAGATTGACCGTGATGACTGTTCTTAATCTTCCCCGATGATGACAATCTGTAAAGAAACACATTCAATTCAGTGAGAGATCGAATCGCGCTAGCAGTACTGAGAAATAGAATGACAAAGACAAGTAAAACGAGTATCATGTGCTGTCTATTTGCATCAGCCATTTCCGTCAGGTTCTTCACAGAAGGATCTAGGAAAATATGGGCGCTCCAATGCGATTTCCACAAGCAACCGAAATTTCAAAATGAGAACAATCTTTGAGTCACAGGAACCAAGAAGCTTCTCCATGGTCGCAGGAACCGAAAAGCTTCTCCATGGACGAATCACGCTTCTTCATTAACCGTTTTTCTTGTTATTCATAACTTATTTCAGTGTTATTTAAATTTTGGATCAACGATCAAACTTCGTTCAATCGTCTAACACCACAAATCCACGGTGAACAATAAGACATGGTAGTAGTTGGGACAATTCATTTCAAAGGGAAACGCCTTACGGCGTAATCATGCTCTATGTTAATTATAATATATTAATATTATATTATATAATAACATAATATTATATTATTAAAATAGCCATAAAGATACAATAATATGGATGTTATTATTTATATATTTATTGATAATCTGATTATAGTTAGTTTTTAAGAAGATACATTTAATAATTAATAATGTGGTTGATATATCAACCATATTTATGAATATTGTTGTAGATGTGCTTCATATAATTTTATGGGCTTATATAAACCATATCCATAAATATAATTGTGTATATATATTATATAATAATTGATATTTATTTTTTCTGGAAAATTTATCATAATTTAGTTGTCAAATCTAAAGTGAGGACAACCATCTCCGACTTCCATCAAGAAATGGAGGATGACTCATCACCCTTATTCAAGGAAAACCACGCCACCTATCAAGAAATGGAGGATGACTCATCACCCTTATTCAAGGAAAACCCGGCCATCTATCAAGAAATGGAGGATGACTCATCACCCTTATTCCAGGAAAACCATGCCACCTAGAAATGGAGGATGACTCATCACCCTTATTCAAGGAAAACCAAGCCACCTATCAAGAAATGGAGGATGACTCATCACCCTTATTCAAGGAAAACCAGGCCATCTATCAAGAAATGGAGGATGACTCATCACCCTTACTCCAGGAAAACCACGCCACCTGAAATAATCCATGAGTGATCCGTAAAGGGACAAGATTTCACTCATGCAAGATACTCTTGATCTTGGGAGGTTAACTTCTTTTGGTCTTGGGTTGTTATCGTGTACTTCCCAAGAAGACAAACTCTTAACCAAACAGACAATTTTAGGACATACTAGAGCCCATATAATAACTAATATTTTTTACATAAATTTTGAAAAAAATATTTAGTTATAAAACATTTAAAAGATAAAATAAAATCATTCATACATATTAACCACCAAAGTTAAGACGGCAAAATGGTAATTGTCAAATATTTGAAAATTTTAGGCGTTTATCTCAAATCATTCAATAATATCATTACAAACATTTTTGACATGTTGCTTAAATTTCTATTTGAATGACTTTGTCAAACATTGCAGGATCTCAAGTTCTCTAGGATTTTAACATTTTCTTCAAATCGTCTATTTCAATGTTTTAAGTTTCTGGTCGTGTTGTGTATTTGCTGCTTTCAGACTCTGATGCTAATCCTCAAGTTGCCAATATTGTGTTGAGCCGTGTCGAAATTTTGAATTATTTAGAATAAATTTGTTCTCCCACGGACTGCGCATGTTTGCAATGCCTCAAATATTAAATACAGTCCTTCACCAACTACAGTACCCTTCGTCTTTGAAGACGAACGCTGACCAAGTTTCTCTATAATCTGTCAAATACATTTTCCTGCGCAACGGTGAGTGGTGATTGAAAATTTAAATTAGAGAACGTCCAGTAACATGTTGTTCGTGGTTGGCCCTAGGGTTACTTTGATTTGACACTGGCCTGATGATGTGAAGTTTTTAGGTCTTTATGAAATTTGATGTTGCAGGTTTAAGTATGCACCTATCTATATCTATTCAATATCACAGAAATGCTGGTCAAACTCACTTGTCAATTTCTCTAAAATACTATAAAATTTATTAGAGTTAGGTTTGTTATCCACTTAATATAATTAAATGAATTAAAAACTCAAATCTACAGTGGTCGGAATCGATCTAAAATTTAATATCACATAAATACTCAATTACCAATTTCTCTCAATATCACAACTAAATAAGAATAAAAAATGTTATTCGTGTAGCTTCGCCATCCATTCAATCCAATCACACAACAGGTAGTCGTCTAGCCGCGTGCTGGGACGGCCGCTTGGCCCCCCACCCGGTTGCGATTCACGAAACGCTGCTATGAACATATTGTAAATCTCGTTTCCCCGTTATTGGTTGCTGTGTTGGCGCGCGCAAACAAATGAAACTTTTTATTCAGATGTATAGATGATTGTATATAATGTAATGTTGTTTTTTAGCCTATATACTTTTCAAAAAAACAAATAATCTTTCTAAGCCTCTGCCCGTCGCAAGTCTCCATTAATTATTTATATTACATATATAAGAGAAAGGTAATTATATATTTCTATTTTTCAATCAAATTACTTTTTATATTATAATTTTGTTGTTTTATTAATTTTATTTAAACTATCAGATTATTACCTTTAATTAATTAAAAACAAACTATTAAAAATGTAAATGATTTTTAATAGAATATAAATTATAAATTTTCAATGCGACAATCCTAATCAGGAAGAAAGTGGCGACATTAACACACCTCTGCCTGGTACTAATTCAAAGTCCTCTAAACTAATCCGTCTACCTCAGGCGGCGACTGCGAATATCTTGATTATAAATTAAAAAATAACAGATTTAACTTCCAACATTAATTAATCAATATATGTGACCAGCTTTTGTGATTATATAAATAGGGTAGGATGGAACACTGTAAATTTCTGTGAATCGGAAGGAGCCTCCTTCACTTGTACTTCATTTCTAGAATGTTGCACACTGTGTTGGAACTACTACACTTACACGGGGACTCTTAGTTAGAGCATTGGATTGCATCCAATCAGACTCTTAGTTAGAGCATGTGACTACATGCAACTACTACACATTTACATGCGGACTCTTAGTTAGAGCATGGGATTGCATGCAAGATTCCTTTTGCATGATTTACTCCTTGATTTGCTCATTCTTTAACTCCGCAACTAACTAGTTATCTCCAGAACTTGTTGTAGGTGTTGAGTCTTCTCATTGATCACCACTATAGTGCATTACCTTGGGATCTTCACCCAGTAATGCTATATCATGAGCATTGTAAATATTTTCTAATGAATCATTCTTTTCTTCTTTCGATTTTCTTTTAGTGTTCTTGCTCTGCAAAGCTGTGTGTTCAACCTTTACTAGCTAGATTCATCTGTGCAGGTTTTCTAACACATTTACGGTGAGCTCCTCTTGTGTTGTTTGTCCATTCATATCTTCCGTATGCAACTCTTGACATGGTATCGGCTCTGCAAGAAGGAGAATCCTGTACCCTGAGTTGAAGATTATAAAAATGCAACATCGTCCAATGGAGACTGAAGAGTAATTGCATCGATACTCTTGGAGACTACGCAATTTTTTTATTTCGTGCATCATCGCAGGTTTCTATTGTACACCAGCGACCAGTCACAAATCTGAAGTGAATAGTCGTGACGATTGTTTTGTTGACTACGCTTTTTCCCTGCGTGTGGCTGGTGTTGAAAGCTTGTGAATCCTGCATGTTTAGACTGTTCCTTCTGACCGATTGAGTGGTTGTTTGGTGCGGTGAGCGTGGAGAACGGTGGCTGCGGTGGTTGAAAACATGATTTTTTTTTAGGAGGCTGCATGTAGATGGGGGAGCTCGTCCTAGCCTTGTCGCGTGAAGGAGCCTGCCGAGGAGCCCAAGAGCCCACCCTTGCCACGTGAAAGAGTCGGTGGGCGTGGTTGATGGCCTGTGTTTGATAGGCGAAGAGGAGTGCAATTAAAAAAAAAAACCTACGTGTTCTTTATATTAAGGAGCCTTCCAGGGTGAAAGAGAACGGTGGCCGTCTCACGCGTTAACAACCATTGACGGGAAAAGCCCCCAGTTTTTTACTTGCCCCGCCATTTTTTCTCCTCATCATAATTGTAACCATATTCTTGACCCACACAAAGAGTATGTGTGGGCACATTCCCATGAATTTACATTGAAATAGGTTAAATTCTAACGTTAAATTAAGTGAAAACAAGGAATAGTGGGCCTACATATATTGTCATGAAATAGGATGTGGGTGCCATTAATTGAAGCTTTTTTAATTAAAGAATTAAAAAATGAGGGGTCCTTATTTAAAAAAAGTCGCGTATTTTTTAAGAGAATTTGGAGCGATTTATTAAAAAAAAATGTGGAGTTCTTTTAATTGAAATTTGAGGAATTATTATCATTTAGGGCAATTTTTTTTAAGGATATTCTCAATGATCAGGGTATTTTTTTTAACATTTGAGGGTTGCTTAAATTGTTGAAAGTTTTATTCATTCAAGATGAATAATCAAATCACTGAAGCTTATCTCAATGAGAGTAATAAGCTTGATGGTTATAAATTACAAAAATTGGAAATTTAAGCTCAAGACTTTACTTGAGGGATAGAATGCCTATGGAATTGTCACTAGTGATGAGGTCAAGCCGACTATTGCAACTGGTGGATCAAATATAACAATTCAATACTAGGAGAAAAGGGAGATGAAGGCGAAGGTTCTTCTTAAGGTATCAATCAAAGATTGCATTAGCCCTCACACTCGGGATTGCAAGATAGTGAATGACATTTGGACGATTCTCAAAGAGATGTACGAGATCAAGAACACCAGTTGAACTTTGTACTTCAGGATGAAGATTCTCTCAATCAAGATGGAGGAGAATGAGTTTGTTTCTTTATTCATATCTTGATAAAGGAATTCAAAGATAAACTAACTGATCTCAGTCAAACCATGGAAAATGATGATCTAGTGACGATTACTATGAATGGCATGACGAATGATTATCATATGTTTATAACAGAATTGAATACAAGAGAAAAGCCTCTAGGCTTTTAAGAGCTCACTGGGATTTTGCTACAAGAAGAGGAAAGGAGGTTGTCTGTCAAACATCAAAATCCAGATCTTGCATTGATAACAAGGTTCAAGCCAAAAAGGAAAGCAGTGGCTAATCACAAGAAAGGCAATGCAGCACAAAAAGGGACACCACAAGGTATGACCTCACATAAACATGACTCTACTCCTAAATGCTTTTATTGTGGTAAGATAGGCCATATTGCTAAATTTTTCCATAAGAAAAAGGCAGATGGGGAGAGGTACAAGCAGAGAAGACATGCAGGCCATTTGGCTAATGCAGATGTAGATTAGAATCAGGATGTCAGATTGTTTATGGTTGAGGCTGACACTGCTTTAGCTACTGAGGAGGATGAATCAAATATTTGGTTCATAGATTCTCGAACCTCCTCACATATGATAGGTTAAAAGCAATGGTTCAGAAATTTTAGAGAATCCAACACTGGAGTAAAAGTATACCTTGGATATAATAGAGGGTATGAGTTTAAGGGACATGGAGATGTCCTTGTTTCTCTAACTGATGGAAAGATCAGGAATATATCTGATGTGTGGTATGTTCCTAGTATTAAGAAGAACCTGAGTTCTATATCAAAAATTACAGATCAGGATCTCAAGGTAGAATTCTTTAAATCTCATTGTATTATTAAAGACTTGTTGGACCATATGAAGCCTATTGCTACAGGTATTCGTATAGGAGGACTCTACAAACTGGATGTGAAGAGTACACCATAGCGAGCATTGATGTCATCGAATAAGTCTGTTGAAAACTTGTGGCATTAGCGACTTTGGCACATCAATTCCAGTGACCTTCTTCTGTTGCAGAACAAAGGTATGGCAAATGGTCTTCCTGTTTTGAAAAAGTTGCATATTGATTATGAAGCATGTGCATTCAGTAAACAACATAGAGATGAATTTCTTGTTGTTAAAGATAGGAAACAGAGGGATACACTCAAACTTGTACACACTGATTTATGTGGCCCTATGCAGACAAGATCGTTAGGTGGGGCCTACTACTTTCTAATCTTTGTTGATGATTGTACAAGATTCACATGGGTTTATTTTCTTAGACAAAAGAGTCATGCCTTTGAGTATTTCAAGTAGTTTAGGAACATGATCGAGAAGCAGACATGAAAGTTCATCAGGATTCTTCGATTAGATCAAGGTGGAGAATTCAAGAAAGGGGATT